>JAQZBX010027777.1:0-28162 GCA_029593785.1 Cabassous unicinctus | reverse complement strand
TGGGGTATTTACTGGTCAGTGGAAATGTTTTTCAATAGTTTACAGTGATGGACACAGGACATCATAAATATCATCAAAATTTATAAAAGTGTATGGTGTAAAATGTAAACCATACTGTAAACCATCGACAATGTTTAGTAGCTATGTTTCACTATCTGTATAACAGTTATAACAATGCTACCATCCACATACAAAAAGGATTTAATATGGGATGAGGAAAGGGGGAAGAGCCTGGGTGTATGAGAGTGTGTTGTATTCTGTGTGTGATTTTGCTGTGACCTAAAACTTCTTTGAAAGTTAAATGAAAAATATTGAGACACTGGGGAGTGAGAGGGGGAAGGTGCCATGGTACAGACTGGACACCCGATATTGCAGAAATAAAAGGCAAAAGGCCAACTACAAAATTTTTTAAAAAATTTTTCTCCCATTTTTTGAATATCCCAATTATTTAATTTTATTTTAGTTTTAGTTTTTTTCAAAGTTTTCATGTATTTTATCTCTTACACTTAAAATTATCATTATTATTTCATTTTCCTATTAAATGTCTTTGGCTATTGTATTGGCTTCATCTTTAAAGAAGCTTTGGATCACAGGAGGATTACAAATGGGATGGAAGAGGATCATTGGTGGGGTTTGTCAGGGATGCGGGTGCATGGGAGTAAGTTCCCCTAAACATAGAAAAAAGGTATATAAAATTGTTCAAGTGCTCATGGTGCATAGTTACAGTCGGTGGAGAATCACTCCATAAATGAAAGAATACTGAATTCCCATCCTGGAGAGCTCTGCCACATTCTCCAAGGGAGCAGTAAGTGTCCCTCAAGTGCAGGGGCAGTGTCTGGCAAAGGAGAGTGATCCACTGATGGGATCTTGTTATTGATGTCTAGCCTTATGAGACTTTGTTCTTGAAATTGAAACTCAGCCTATTGTTATGGGGTGCCTAAAGGTTGCCTCCTGAGAACCTCCTTGTTGCTCAAATGTGGCTTCTGTCCAAGCCAAACTCAGCATATGAATGCATTACCTTCCTCCCAGCATGGGTATGACTCTCAGGGATGAGTCTTCCTGGCAACGAGTGATTACTACCAAGTGCCAACTGGTGATATGACTGGAAAATACCTCGAATAAAAGGGGAAAATGTAAAGACAAATGAGTTCATCTGACTAAGAGACTTCAAAGTGAGCCAGGACATCATCCCAGAAGTAATGCTTATGCACAGCTCAGAAGGACCTCATAGGCTTCCAATGTGGGTATCACCCCAAATAGAGGGGCTTCGGAGGACTCTGGAGACACCCAGGTCCTATATAAGGGTTGATAGCTCCAGAGTTTGGTGCCTTATCAGTGGGCCCTACTTTGGAATCTGTGCTCCTGAAAGTGACAGAATTGGACCCAAATATGTCTTCCCTGCCCATGGTCCATCTGTCCCTTCTATTCAAACCTCTATGTGATGTTGGAGTTTGTAGGTGTACTTCCAGAGACCAGAGTTTTGGGCTGTCCATGAGCCAGCTTGGCCAGGAATCTCGGTGGAGCTGCAACTCCTACTCTACAGCTCAATGGACTCACCCAGGACACTTGGTGGGGAGATGATGATGGACAATGGCCATCCGAGGAAATGGAGAGAGTCTATAGCTGCAGGTAGGATAATCCCATTGATCTTATCCATGGACTATATTCCCCCTCTCACTTGGAGGTGAAGTGGACATCACCATCCCAGACTTCTCAGTATTGGGGGAAGAGCTATGGACTAGAGTGGACTTACTGGTATTCTGTTATAGACACATTGTGATTCAAGCAATGGAAGAAATTGCAACATTAATTTGGAGCCAGTGGCCACTGATCACTTTGGGGCAGGAAGAGGGAAAAGCAGTTGTAATGCAAGGGCTTTTTCTGGGACATGGGAATTATCCTGAGTGACATTGCAATGACAGATATAGGGCATTTTATATCAGCATATAACATGCAGAACTTTGTGGGAAAGACTGTGGTCTACAATGTGAACTATGATCCATGCTTAGTGGCAAAGCTCCAGGATGTGTATATCCATTGTAGTTGATGTGACACACTAATGAATAATGTTTATGTGGGAGGTTGTGGGAGGTGTGGAAGGTGGGGCATATGGGAATCCCTATAATTTTTGTTTAACATTTATGTAATCTAAGTATCTTTTAAAAAATAAAAAATAAGAAAAAATTTAAAAAATTAAAAAATAAAGAATTTTCCACTGGAGCAAGTCAGTTTTGTCCCTTGTATCCAAGTGTGGTTCAACATAAGAAAATCAATTAGTGTAAAATACTACATTGATAAATAAAAGAAGAAAAACCACATGATCCTCTCAATTGTTGCTGAATTGGCATTTGCTAAAATACAGCACCAGTTCTTGATCAATTCTCTTAAAGATAGGAATAGAGGGAAAGGTTCTCAATATGTTAAATTGCATATATGAAAACTCAACAGCTAGTATTGTACTCAACCATGAAAGATTGAAAGCTTATCACTGAGATCAGAAATAAGGCAAGGATACCCACTGTCATCATTTTTATTCATTATTGAGCTAGAAGTTGTAGCTGAAGCAATTAGAATAGATAAAGAAATAAATGGCACTGAAATACAAAAGGAAGGAATAAAACTTTCACTCTTTGAAGATGATAGGATACTATATCTAGAATAACCTGAAAAATCCACAAAAAAGCTACTATAAATAATAAGGAGTTGAGTTAAGTGAGTGGATACAAGAATATTAATCAAAAATCAATAGTGGTTCTATACACTACCGTTTGCAATTTGAGCAGGAAATCAGAAAATTTCTATTTACCAGAGTGACTAAAAAAGCCCAATATATAGAAATGAACCAACCAAAGACATAAAGGACCTGCATTCAGAACTCTGCGAAAGATTGCTAAAGGAAACCAAAGACTTAAATAAATGCAAGGACATTCTGTGATCATGGATTAGAAGACTAAATATTTTCAAGACGTCAATTAGACCCAAGGTGATTTACAAATTCAGTGCAATCCCAATAAAAATCCCAACAGCCTTTTTTGCAGAAAATGAAATGCCAATAAAACAAGAGCAAAGTTGGAGGACTCTCACTTCTTGACTTTAAAGCAAATTACTTAGCTATAGTCATAAAAATGGCATGGTACTGTCATAAATACAGACACATTGAAAAATACAACCAAATTAAGAACAAAGAAATAGACCCTCACATCTACAGTTAAGTCATTTTTGACAAGGTCAAACCTTCCCAGCTGAGAGAAAACAGTATATTGAACAAATGGCAGTAGGAGAACTGGATAGTCAAATCCAAAAGAAAGAAAGATGACCCCTAACTCCTAACTTATACAAAAATTAACTAAAAATGCATCAAGGATTTAAATATAAAAGCAAAAATTCTAAAACTCCTAGAACAAAATGCAGTAAAGAATCATCAATATTTTATAGTAGGTGTTACTTTCTTAAACCATACACACAAAGCATGAGCAAAAAAACCAAAAATGCATAAATGGAACTCCTCAAAATTGAACACTTGTGCACCTCAAAGGACTTTGTCAAAAGTGTGAAAATGGGAAGCGGGTGTGGCTCAATGGATAGAGCTCACGTTTACCATATGGGAGGCCCCGGGTTCGCTTCCTGGGGCCTCCTTGTGAGGGCAGGCCGGTCGGCCTGTGTGGCGCGGTGGGCTGATGCAGCAGGACCTCACAGCAAGGGGGAGATAAGCAGACATGGAAGAAACATGCAGCGAATGAACACAGTAAAACACAAGCAGCAAGTGGGGGGATAAATAAATAAATCTTTTTTTAAAAAGTGTGAAAATGTAGCTGACTCAATGGGAGAAAATATAAAGCAATTACATTTCTGATAAGGGTTTAATATCCATGATATATAAAGAGATCATACAACTCAACATTAAAAAGAGAAACTACCCAATTAAGAAATGTGTCAAAGACTTAAAAAGATAGTTGTTCAAAGAAGTACTGGAGTGGTGAAGAAACACATGTTTATCATTACTAGTGATTAGCGAAATGCATATCAAAACTATGAGATATCATTACACACCTATTAAAGTGGTCACTATTAAAAAGCCAGAAAACCATAAATGTTGGAAAAGACGTGGAGAGATAGGAAAGCTTTTTCACTGTTGGTAGCAATGCAGAATGTTACTGCCACTGTGGAGGACTGTTTAGCAGTTCCTAAGGAAGTTGAATATAGACTTGCCTTTTGACTAAGCAATACCATTACTAGGTATTACCCATCAGAACTGGGAGCAGTGACATGAACAGATATCTGCACACTAATGTTCATAGCATCATTATTCACGATTGCCAAAAGTTAACAAGAAACCAGGTCTCCATCAACTGATGAATGGATAAAAATTGTCATGTATACACATGATGGAATATTATGCAATGGTAAAAAGAAATATAATCATGAAGCATATGACAACATGGATGAACCTGGAGGACATTGTGTTGAGTGAAGCAAGCCAGATACTAAAGGACAAATATTGTATGATTGCACTATTGTGACCTGAATATGTTAAGTAAATTCATGGAGTTAATAATCAGAATATAGGTTATTGGAAAGCAGAATGAGGGTAGAGAATGGAAAACTGAGGTTTAATCTGTGAAAAAATTGGTTAAAATGTTCTTTGTAAATCTTTGGAGATGAATGGAAATGGTGTTAGCACATCATGGTGTTTGTGACTAGCAATGTTATTATATTCATATGACAGTGGTTGAAAAGGAATGTCTAAGGTCTTGTATATTACTAGAAGGAAAGCTAAAAATTGTAACATGAGCCTGTATAACACAGTGAAACTTCATGTAAAATATGAATATGTGTATTATTGAATATATTAGACTATTTTAACAATATATATACAAATATACTGAGAGAAGCAAGCATAATATCACCTATGATTGGCAGAGGAAGCAAAGAAATATTGAGAGCTGATGAGTTTTTTTGTTTGGTTGGTTAATTTTGCTTTTTTATTAATGTTATTACTGGAATAATGAAAATGCTCTAAAAATGACTGAAGTGATGAATGCACAGCTATGTGATTATGCTGAATACCATTGATTGCACACTTTGGATGAATTTATGCTTTATGAATATGTTTTAATAAAATTTTTTTGTTTATATATATATTCTTTTGCAAAACAACAAGAACAACAAAATCAAACAATATCTTCAACTGCATGCAAAACAATTTCTTCCATCTGCCCCATAAGACCTAAGGCCCTTCTCAATCTGAATCAGAATGGCCATCATCATCCCCAAATCATCAAGACTGAGGAAGACACAAACATAAGGTGGAAATGCAATTGTGGACCAAAGTAGACTTACTTTTATTCTAGTAATGGAAGAATTGTAACACTGATATAAAGAAAGTGTTCACCTGAGGTTTTGAGGGGAGGGAAATCATAATCATAAATCATAATGTAAACTATCAACCATGGTTAGCAGCAATGATTCAATATTTTTCTATCAATTGTACCAAATGTACAGGACTAATGAAACATGTTATTAATAGGGGAAAATGTGAGAGGGAGGGGTTGGAGTATATGGGAATTTCCCATATTTTCAGTTTAACTTTTCTGTAATCTATAACTTCTTTAAAACAAGAAACGAAATGAAGTACTGATATATACTACAAGATGGGTGAACCTTGAAAACATTCAGCCACTTAAACCTCAAAAAATACTAATGGAGTATTATTCCTATTTATAGATGAGTAAATTTTGAGTTTCAAAAGGGTAAGTCATTTGTGCAAGGTCAAGAAATGATTGCTGGAAATGGAATACATGACTAACTAGCTCACTTATGGGGATCTCCTCACCATCTGCTCCATAGAGAGTGACAGGCATTCATAGAAACTAATTAAAATGTGAGGTTTTTTAAAGTATTGGTTTTATAATGTGTTTTGTACATGCAATGGAAGACAGGGTAAATTATTATTTAATCTTTTTACAATTAAACAAACACTTTACTATCATTTCTTTGAAAACTCAGGAATTCCTCAAAAGGCAAAACACTTTTAATATAACCATAAAAAAATTAATAAATAACCTACCTGTTTCCCCTCCCAACAACAAATATGACTACAGATTGTAATTGCTCTACAGCTGCAGAAAGACAGAGAAACTCTGAGTGGCTCAAGGAGATAAGTCCAAAGACTCCAGGATCTTTTAAAAGCCTACTTTGGTGAGAAAGCATCTCCAGTAATGGCTTAATTTGGACATTGTTGCAGCCTCAGAATAGTAAACATTTATTCCAAAGCATTTCCCTTTATAAAGCCAAGGTGATTCTGGTATTTTTCATTGGCAGTCTTTGGCAAACTAAGACAAGAGCCAAAGGAGGCTACTGCATTTGTCCAGGCAAAATATCATAATGGCTCATACTTGTGTGGAACAGTGGATATGGTGAGAAATGGTCAGATCTGAGAAATTCCTTGAATAAAAAATGTCCAGCATTTGCAGGCAGTTTGCATGTGCAATGGGAGAGAAATGAAGAATCACTGAGGAGGACACCAAGTATTTTGGCCTAAGCCAGGGAACTTTAGAGCTCTTGAATGAGAACAGAATACTGAGGGAAGGGAAAGTTCAGGGGTATGGGGAAACCTAGGTTTTTCTATTTGTCATTTCTGTACCTTATCCTTTTCTGAGTTATTTTTTAAAATTCTACAGTGACATATATTGTCTGTGTAATTAGAAAATAAATTAAAGAGGCAGAAGTTAGAGGGTCGGAAATTGGAGAGAAAATTCTTAAATTATGTGTTTTATTAGGTTGGGAGGATCTCATCCACTTTCCATACCATAGAGACATTTTTGTGCTGAAGTGGAAAGACTTAAAGTTACAGGAGTATCCATAACTTCAAATATCTCATGCACCTGGAAAATCATCTTGGTAAACAAATAGATATACTGATAGGTCCAATTCAGGATTTCTCAACCACAGAACTACTCACATTGAGAGCTGGACCATTCTTTGTGGTGGAGGTTGTCCCATACACTGGAGGATGATGAGGAACTTCTCTGGCCTCCACCCACAAGAAGTTCTCTCACCTCAGTTGTGACAACTGTGAGGCAAAATTAGCCCCCTGGTCTACTCTTTGATCCTATGTCTTCCACTCCATTCTCTCTGTGACTGGAGCTAGTGTCACTGCCTCAGAAAAGGATACTTCAGAAAAGATGCTTTTGACTTCTGAATCCCCAAATCCCAGACCTTTGATTTTTTATTTTAAGAGTTCTTCAGGATACAAGCAATTTTTCAACTCCTCCTTTAACTCCATTGCAAGACCTGATAACAATACTCCAGAAGGAAAGGAGGGAAAGTCGTTGGGGAAGTCAGAATATTGGGCATTCTTGGGGTTCCTTTCTACTCCCTCTACCTCTTTTTGTGTTGGGTATGCATTACTATGTACTGTATATAACTTGGATAACTCAGAAGCCAAAGGAACCTATTCAAGCATCAAGTGATCAACACAGTCCCAACCAGTGCTCCCCATAATCCAGCATCAAGAAATAGAAAAATGATGCTTCTGATACATCCAGAACTGTATCAGTGATGTGATGTTGTTGAGTGTCATGGAACCCAGAAGCATTGGTTAAAGAAGCATGGAGACCCTGGAACTGACTTGAGACATAAATTCTCTATGTTAAAAACCAATAAAAATATTTGTTGCTCACTGAAAATTTTGGTTGGAGATTCTTACCACATTCATATATAATCTAACAATTAACTATCCCCATCACACACACCTGGTAGTCATGTGGCCTGTGTTTAAAATTTTTCCCGTGACAGAAATTCATTTCCAAAGTTGTCCTTTACTTTCTTTCCCTCCCTTCCTTCCTTCCTTCCTTCCTTCCTTCCTTCCTTCCTTCCTTCCTTCCTTCCTTCCTTCCTTCCTTTCTTCCTTCCTTCCATTGTTTCTCTCTCTCCTTTTCTTTTATTCTTTCTTTCTTTCTCTCTTTCTTTCTTTTCTTTCTTTCTTTCTTTCTTTCTTTCTTTCTTTCTTTCTTTCTTTCTTTCTTTCTTTCTTTCACCTACCTACCTATATATTGACCATCTGTATCACCATAATCTATATATCTACATCTATCTATATTTATCTATCTATATCTATATCTATTGATCATCTATATCATCTTTATATCTCTGTTTACTTTTCTATACCCATCTTTTAAGTATCTATATCATCTATCTATTTAATAAACTTTTTTTCAGATTTTACAGAAATGTTACAAAGATATTAAAGAGTTCTCAGTTAATAAGTACCCAGTTCCCTACATGATTCCTATTGTGTATTAGTTTGGTATATTTGTTACAACTAATGAACCAATATTGATACAATATTATTAAGTAAATTCCTTACTTTATTATGGTATCCTTTGTTTTCCACCTAATATCCTTTCTTTTTCCTAGGATCCAATCCAGGATCCAACCAACCATTTTACTTTCAACAGATATAACTATTGAAAAGTTTTTCATTAATAGTGGTTACTCTGGTTCTGCTTCCTAGAACTACATAGTAGCCCAGTGTCACATAACGTACCTTTTCCAAAGTTGGAGATTCTTAACCTATGATCAAGCAGTCAGGTTAGCTTGGGTATACAAGTCAAAATCTGAATATAGGATATCCTCAGGGATTTATTAATGTTGAAGATTAACATACATTAAATTACTGATACATAACAAAAGAATAAGACTCTTGCTGAGAAAAACATTAATAATTTGGTAGCATATTATAGCAAAAAGGCAGAAGGCCTCAAATATATACTTACTGCTACTTACATTACTGTTCAATGTACTTGCAGTGAAAATAATATACATTTGTACTTCTGAGGTTAAAATAGACTGTCATCTCAATCTCTCTCTCCTTCAGTAGTTTTAATAAAATGACTCTCCTTGACTTTGGCTAACTTAGACATCTTATCTGTGCTGAAAACTAAAAGAATGGCAGTGCTAAGGAAAAGATTATACCTCATTCAAAAAGTGGATGAAATAGTGCAGTGGAAGCTCTCACACAAGTCACCTTAAACCAAAATAAAAGCCATTCCCACAAGAGAGTTCCCTGATGGAGCTTTAGTGTCTAACCCTGTTGTCCCATTGGGCGCTTTAGGATGAAACTGATAAGTATAGGTTTATTTTAGTCCTGAAATTCCAGTTAAAGCCATCTTCAAACCAATAGCTCTCTTGTCTTTAGCATCACAAATGCACTTTTTCTTCCATCCATGGCCATGAAATTAGCTTACAACAAGGCAGGAGATTTCACAATGCAAGAGAACTAAACATTCACCCATGGTTGACAGCAGAGTCAAGCTTCTTGGCCTGGAACAAGACCTATAAATTAAAACCTTGTAATGGCTTTTTTAAAAGGATCATTTATTATCATGTGTGCTAGTAAATGTAGAAAATAAACTTTACAAACCTAAAAGCAACCATAGACCTGGAATATCTTACTCACACTAACAGACTGGCTTCTTCAGGGCAAGCTTAGGACTTGCTGGTAAGCAGCCTTGGAAAGCCTATTTTGGGGAAGGGTGATAGCTCTTGGAATCTCCTTGTGTTGCCTTTCTGGCTTCCATGTCTGATACTTTGGGGCAGATATATGATATCTTGATTTTTTTGTCTCTTGCTGTGCCATAACCAACATCTGAAGCTTTCTTTAAAAATTCATTTTTAAAATAAAAAAAAGCAAAACAGTCATATATGATATAAATTATCTATATTTCCATCAACTGGAATGGACAGTTACTAACTTCTTGTTATATTCATTTGCATCCTTTTTTAAAATCACACTTTACAAATAAATTCTATTTCCTTTGACTTCTCAGTATTTAGCTCCATTTCTTTTATCCCTGCTCCTCCCAACCAGGCAAATACCATTATTTACTGATATGCATACAATCATTCTGAGTTTCAAATTTTTAAGCAGTTTTATTGAGATCTGTTCATACAAGTTTCATAATTTATGCATTATACATAACTAAATACTTATACATCTAAACATATTCATGCATAAACCCTATTTTTAAACTAACATTACTATTTAAATGTAGATTCTATAGCAATGGGAATCTAATGCCCTATATTATTGTTAATAACTGTAGCTGTTGGGCAATTTGATGTAATTATGAATTCCAAAAATATAATTGGATCATGCTTGTAAACTGATCTGTTAATCTGGGCATGATTAAGTTATGGTTAGGGTATTGACTGGGCCACATCAGTAGGGAATCGAGTCCCACCCTTGGTCGATGGGGGAAGAAAATATAAAAGGCATCACAAAGAACAGAGTTGCAACAGTTTTGAGCAGCAGTTTTGATGTTGGAGAGAAGGCTCCAGGAGAAGAGAACGAGCCTTTCACCTGATAGTCTACAGCTGACGTTGTGGAGGAAACAGAGGAGCTGAGCCTGGAGAGAAATGCAGCCCTGGGAGGAGAGAAACTCAGGAAGCCTGAAACCTGGCAAACGTCAGCAGCTGTCTTGCTCCAGTGCATGACATTGGACTTTGTTTAGAGAAGAAACTTATGCTTTGTGGCCTGGTGACTGTGGACTTCTACCCCAGATGGATACCCTTTATAAGGAACAACCCATTTCTGGTATTTCACATTAGCACCCCTTTGGCTGACTAAAACAATAACCAAACATATATTACTTGTTTGTACCTAGAATCCTTCTAGTTACCTCCAAGGAGGTAAGAAGAGAAGTGGGTTTTTGCAAGAGCATACAGCAAGGAGCTCACCCTTACAGAGCTAAAGTCTAGCATTACATCATGCAAACAGTTTAGGAAATGTGAGAGAAGACTGAGTGATAGTACAAATTTGGAAAAGTATTTGGTAAATTCACTATATCTATGTTTATGCCTATATCTATATATCTATATCATCTCTACCTGTCTATAGTTAGCTCTCTCCCTCAATATGTGCTTGTGTGTATACATACACAAGAATGTTCTATATACTTGTTTATCCACAATTCCCCTCTTGGGCATATATCTCAGAAAAATGAGTACTTACACACTCCAAAATTTGTATACAAAGTATTCTTAGCAATTTTCTTTACAATAGGCCCAAACTGGAAACAATCCAAAAGACTCTAAACAGCAGAATGCCAGAATGGATAGAAAGTTGGGACATATGCATATAATGGATTACTATGCAGAAATAAAAAGAAGAAAGTACAGATATATGGTGAAACTCACAAACATAATGATTAACAAAAGAATACAGACTTTATATGTCTATTCATGCATGATTTAAGAAGACTCAAAATTTGATCCATTATGATAGAAATCATGAGTGGTTAATTCTGGGATGGGAGCAGTACTCACTGAAAGGGGAGATGTGAGAAATTCCTGGGATGCTAGGAATTTTCTATATAGTGATTGGAGAGGTGGTTAAAGATGTTTATAGATGTAAACATTTATCAATTTGTACACTGAAATCTTTGGCACAGTACTATATTATAGTTATATCTCATTAAATATTTTAAAAAGAAAATAGGAAATGCTAAAAGAATGTAGAAAATACCTTATATGTCTTGAGCCAGCCTCTGATGAGTGGAAGGAGGACTAAATTGGAAGTCTGAGCTGCTGTCACAGTTTCTGTTGGGGCAGAGAGTTTGAAGATAGAGAGAAAGGCTGTGGTGTGAAATTAGACATCTCTCAAATTTGGACCACAGACTAGAAGAGATAAGCCTTATAGAACTTCACAAAAGAGTGGGTTCTAAGTTCTAAGTAATTTTTAACGTGAATCAATTATACTTAGAAAAGCAGGAGAAAAGTGACCACCTGTCTACCATCCTTGCCCCTGCATACAAACAAAATTGCAAATTCATTTTGGTTGGAAATTGTAGACTAAAATTTCTCACTTCGACTTAGAATTTCCAATGTAACAGTTTTGTGGGTCCGTGAACTCAGTGCTATATGCTGAGCACACTTACACTGTACCAAGCTCCCTATTCATCTCTGTGTTGCAAAGCTAAACCATCTTTCCAGAGTCACCTTTCCCCACCTCCAATTCACTTCCAATCACCTCACCTCCAATCACATCCTAAAAGAAGCATTTCCAGTTTTGGTTGAAGTCACCACTCATTGTTTCTCTATGCTTCAAAAGCAATTAGCTTTCATCATGATTCAAGCATTGAGCTGTTGTCATATTTCAATGAACCATGGTGATTATGTTTTTCAGATTCAATATTGTAAATCCCTGTATGGCAGAGTCCAGGTTATTCATTTTGCTCTCACCAATGGGACCTAACATATCACCAGTTTGTTTCAGAAAAATGAAATGGTGCTCAGTTTGTCCAACATCAATGTTGATTTAAGAATCAAGCGAGAAAAAAAACTTCACAAATTACAATGGATTATATGAGCTTGGTTTTGCATAGTTGGGTAAAACATCTAGAGTTGGACATGGCCTCCATCTTGTCTCCTGTTTTCTGTTGTGAGTTTGCGCAAGACATTAAACCCTTATGAAACTCAGTTTCCTCACTTTGTATTGTGTGTTTGTATCTGCATTCGATTTGAGGTCCAACAGATCTGAATTTCTATGTTACATTTATTATGCTTCTTTAATTCTCTAAGTCAACTTAAAGAACTTTTAAAAGGGCAAGAAAAATATGTGTTTACCAAAATACTCCACAAGTTATTCATTGAATGATGGCACTGCAATAATTTTATTTTTCTGTTTTTATCTATTTTTCTATATTCTAACAATGGCTTAATTTTGTAATAAGATTAAAAAACAACAACAAACAATAACAAAAACCAAAACACTTTTGACTCTAACATATATGCAATGAAAGTATAAGTAGTCCAATTTTAATTAATATATTCACAAATCCATCCTTCCATTGTGTGGTATGGGAATCACTTGTTTATTATTTACTTATTTATCTCACAGTTTCTTGTGTCATTGGACACATGCAGTCCAGACAAAGTAGGTATTTGCAATAATACTGATGATGTTCTATTTCTAGGGTTTTCATTTTGTTCCAATAATCCATTTTTTCACTCAATCTTTATTTTTTAAAGCAAGGTGGCTTTATAGTACTGACTTTATATATTATATTCTCCATAATTCCACTGTCATTCCTTTTCATAATTTTCTTGGCTAGTCTCGGGCATTTAATTTTCTCACATGAGTTTAAAGCAATTTTTCCTAACCCATGGGCAGAACAAATGGATATTGGGTTTCTAATTATAATATGTATACTTTTTATATTAATTTAGGTACAACAGACATTTTTATGGCAGTGAGTCATCCTATCCCAGCATATAAGATATCTGTCCTATAGTTTAGATTACGTTTTATGTGTTTAAGATTTCAATCACTTTTTTAAGTGTTTGTGCATTTTAATATGGAAAGATGTTTACAATCCACAGCAGTAGTTCTCACCTTGCCTATGACTTAGGCAAATAAGAGCTATTTGATAATTTTTCGGGACATCTTTGGTTAACACAATTGGAAGGAAAATGCTTCTGGCATGTAGTGGGTAGAGGCCAGGGATGTTGTTCCACATCCATCAATATATCAATGCAAGAAACACTTTACAACAAAGAATTATCTGACCCAGTATCAATAGTGCTTAAGTAGAGAAACCCAGATCTAGAAGGAAGTAAAAACTCATTGCTTTGAGTTTAGTGTTTGAAGATTAGGGAATATTTTTTTCCTTTGTTTTTCCATGAGTTCTAAAATTTATGAAATAAATATGTCACACTAAAAATTTCCCAACGTCTTATTAGGAAATGTTTCAAATATATTACAAAGTTAAAAGACTTTTCCAGTTAATTTCCTAGATCCACCACTAAGAATCTACAATTAACATTTTACTATATTTGCTTTTTCATATATCTCATCCTTACATCTTTCTGCCGATTTGTTCATCCACATAATTTTAATGCATTTCAGAGTCAGTTTCAGGCTTCTGTAAGCTTTCCCTTTTTAAAATAAAATAATAAATTAAAATAATTAAAAAATAATAAAATAAAAATAAAATACATGCAATGCTCTTCAATTGCCTATTGTATTGCTAGAATAATGCCCCAAGGTATTTGTTACAAAATACCCAATTCTCCTTGAGAAAAGCAAGAGAAAGATAAAAGACAATGTAAGTTCGTATTTTTTCCCTCATATCATAATTTTGGCTAGAAGTTGGTCCTAGCTTTTGTATCAAAAGTCTTTAAAACATTTTATATTCTTGAACTAAGTATATCACAGATATCTGGCTCCTCATATTTTGATTTGATTTCAACATCATGACCTGTGATAGGTGCCAATCCTGTGTGTTCTTTTAAAACATAGTCGAAATATGTCCCGTAGGGAATCATTTGCATTATAGTGAAGAGGATAAAAGTAAAAGAGATTCAGAGTGACTTCATAAATAAATGGGTTCCTCAACAATCACAAACCTCTTATGTAATGTTTTACAAGTTTATAATCAAAGAAAGATGTTGTGTACCATCTTTCAAAACAAGTATCATTTACGAAGGGATTCTTTATTTTCAGGATTAGACTTTTGCAGCAGAGGCTAAGGTTTCCTGGTATCTTTTCTTCTAGATGCTTGCAATAGGATATTCATCTTTGGAAGCCATTTTTTGTAAGCCAGAATTTCCAGAGGGTAAAACAAAGTTTTAGTGAGTACTAGATCATCCAAAGGGGCTCATCAAAGTGATATTTTCCCCTGTGAAACTGAATGTCCTTTAATTGGAGTGGAAGAGTTATGGGGATGGCACAGGTTATTCCAGAGGATTTATAGTCACTTCCTGTTAATAACTTTGGAAACCCCACTTCATATTATATAAAACATATCAAAATTTTTCCTCACAATATACAATGTATGTTTTTTTGGTATAAATATCAAAATGATTTTTATTATCTTATCTTTTAATTTATTTGCCCATGATTAAGTCAATTAATTTACAATGTCTTAGGACTTATATGAAATTCTTGCCAAGTTAGAAAATATATGCAACATATGATTTGCAAATATAACAGACTGTAAATGAGAGCTAAATTTAAAAATTGATTAACATAATAAATAAATCAACAGCTTTTTAGGGGAACAAGCAAATCCTCCCTTGACAAATTAAGAGCATTAGACACAATTTTAAAAATTAATTCCAGAAGAGAAACAGCAAGATGACATCAGTTTAACTGGGCACTCACCACCTCTCTCACAAGGGCTGGCTGAGTGGGGGCAAGATCCTGCCCATGTGAGCTGCTTGAGGAACCCACATAGCAGGGGGATTCGGGGTATGGATGTGAAGGGTGCTGGATGAAAAGATAAACTGCTCAAGACAAAACTGTGAACTTCTTATCCTAGTGGCTGGAGACTGTGTACATTTAAGTCCCACCCTCAAGGTAAAAAATCATGAGCCCTGACTCCTGTCACCAGGCACCAAGCAGGAAGGAGAGTTCTTTGAGAGTGGGAGTGTTCTGGTAAAGGGTGGAAAGGGGTTTTCTTTCTGTGGGTTTGGTTGCCTGGACATCCTTTGAACTTTGGGGATAATACTAACCAGCTTGGGGTGGCACCAGGAAGAGCGAAGAGGAAAATTTTCTGAGGAAACTTGATTTACCTAACTACCCTGGGATAGAGAAACTTGACTTAGGAGAGGGCAGAGTCAGGCAAATGACTAGTTCCATACTGAAAACTATCAAAATGTTAACTCCCCTAAGGGAATTGCTTAATATGATTCCAAGAGCTTTTCTAGGGTCCCCTGGGATGAGGAGGTGGTCTGGAAGAGGGTTGAGAGTTATTTGTTTGTGAGTTCACAAACCAGGGTTCAATTTGAATTTCAAAAGGGAACTCAACCTGACCAGGAGAGGTAAGGGAAAATCCAATTACAAGCTCACAGAGGCTATTGCATCCTGCTGCCCTGGGAGAGGAAGCAAGAAGAATGGAAAGGGGGCAGAGAAAGACTCCTAAGCAGCAGGAATCAATGCAACTTCAAAGAGTCAAACTTGCCCTATGGCAAGTGAATGGATAGCTGCCTGAAGTGCTAACTGACCCAACAAGAAAGTTTTGCTCATTGGGGGAGAATCCACATTGAATTTATGAGGTTTCCTTTTTCAATTCCTGGCTCTTCTTAGAGTAGTGGTCCAGCAAGGTATCAAACATCCAGATGGTGCTTTAGGAAAGGGAAAACATAGACATTATTTTCAAATTAGCTTCCCTTAGGTATCTTATTCTTCCTAAAAAAAGGTTATTTGTTTTTTTAAAATTTAACTTAGTTTACTCACTAAAACCACTTCAAAACCTGCAGAGGTCAGGCTGCAGGGAAATTGATTGATGAACACCAGCAGCCTGAGAAGGCAATCAGGGGCATAAAAGGGAAGGCTGTTTCTCCTTAGTTTTTGATTAACTGCTTGCTAGTGTGTTTGTTTGTTTTTTCTTGTTTTTCTTTCCTCTTTAACCCCCCACCTTTTTAAAATTTGGTGCTCCTAGCTTTTTTCTTGCTTAATGTGTTTCCTCTTCCTTGATTTCCCCTTTTCAGTGTATACAGATTTGACTACCAATGTTATCTTTTTTCCTTCCTTTATCTTTCTATCTTCCACTTTCTCTTGTTGTTCTTATATTTCACCTCTCTTTGTTTAGTACTTAAATGTTTTGGTTTTGATTTCTATCTTGTCTATTTGATATTCTTTCTTTTATTAACTTTTTTTTGGTCTTATCTTTTCTTCTTCCTTCTCTGATCATCATTCCAGCCTTTTAATTCATTCTATATATTTTTATTTATTCAGTTTCCCCTTTCATTGTTGGTACTCCACTTTTTTATTCTCATTACTCTACACTGTTTACATGAGTTAAATATTCCTTTTCTTTCATCTTATATGGTACCTCTTCTAAGTTTTATTAATATTTTTACAATTATCCATTTTCTATTCTTACCTTGTTCATTTTCTCTGACAGTAATCTTTTTAGTTCAAGGGAACATAGAAAACATCAAGGAAATAGAATAAGAGGAACAAGTCTCAAACAGAAAAATTAGCAAACACCCCAAAACAGCAATTAAATAAAACCCAGAATAGAGAAAGAAGCTAATCAACTGAATAAACTCATCAATACAAGAAGATGACTATACAGCAATGAAAAATTATAAACCATACCAAGAAACATGAAGGCATGGCCCAGTCCAATGAAGAAACTAAAAACCAGGAAGAGGTGCAAAACATTGAACAACAAATTAAAGCTGTCGAAACAAATATCATGGACCAACTTAATGTAGTGAAAGGAGAGATTAAGGGTATTAAGAAGACACTGGGAGAACATACTGAAGAAATTGTAAACATACCTAAAAAGATAATGGATATGATGGTGATGAACAGCACAATCCAAGAAATAAGAAAGACAATGGAAACACATAACAACAGATTTAGAACAAGCAGAGGAAACAGTTATGTGGAAGACAGTACATCTGAAATCAAAGAGCTTGTAGAAAAGATAGATAAAAAAATAGAAAAAAGTCCATCATGGACTTAGGGAATTGAACAACAATGTAAAATGCACAAACATACACATTATAGGCATCCCAGAAGGATAGGACAAGTGAAAGGGGACAGAAGGAGTGTTGGAGGAAGTAATGACTGAAAACTTCCCAACCCTATTGAGGAAGATTGATGTACAGGTCCAGGAAGCACAGCACACCCCAAACAATATAATTCCCAACAGGCCTTCTCCAAGACATATACTTGTTAAACTGTTGAATGCTCAAGACTAAAAGAAAATATTGAAGGCAGAAAGAGAAAAGAGAACTATCACTTTAAATGGAAACTCGATAAGATTAAGTGTTGACTTCTCATCTGAAACCATTGAGGTAAGAAAGAAGTGGTATGACATAAAGTATTAAAAGAGAAAACTTCCAGTGAAGAATACTCAATCCACCAAAACTGTAATTCAAAAATGAAGGAGAGTTCAAAATATACATAGATAAACAGAAATTAAGGGAGTATGCCATTAAGAAACCTGTTTTTCAAGAAGTATTAAAGGAAGTTCTGTAAGTTGAAAGGAAAAACAGGAGAGAGAGAGTTGGAATACAGTGTAAGAAAAACTAAAAACACAAAAAAGAAATACAAACAACCTACAACATACATAAACTCAAAGAATATGTGACTAATGTAAGTAATTTCTTGAGAGTAATAACATTGGATGTTAATGGGTTCAACTCACCAGTGAAGAGACACAGATAGGCAGAATAGATAAGGAAATATGACCCATCAATATACTGCCTACAAGAAACCCATCTAAGACCCAGGGATTCAAGGAGGCTGAAAGTGAATGGCTGAAAAGCAATGTTACAAATGAACAATAATGAAAAAAGGGCAGGAGTAACTATACTAATATCAGACAAAATAGACTTTAAATGCAAAACTTTTGTAAGAGACAAAGATGGACACTATATATTAATAAAAGGAGTATTCTTTCAAGAAGACAGAAAAATCATAAATATTTATTCCCATAACCAGGGCACCTCAAAATATATAAGGCAAATACTGGAAAAACTGAGTATAGAAATGTATGCCTCTGCAATTATATTGGGAGATATTAATACAACATAATCAACATTACACAGAAAATCTTGACAAACAATCAATAAAGAAACAAAGACTTTAAGTAATACATTAGAGAATCTGGACCTAATACATATAAAGAGAACACTACCTCAAAATCAGTGTGATACAGATTTTTTTTGAGTGCACATAGATCATTCTCCAAGATAAACCACATGCTAGGTCACAGAAAAATTCTCAAAGAAGAGAGAAAAATTGAAATTATAGTAAGTAATTTCTCTCACCACAATGGAATGAAGCTGTAAATCAGTAATTTCCAGAGAACTAGATTAGACACAAAGATATGGAAATTAAAAAACACACTCTTAGACAAACAGTGGATCAAGGATAAAATGTCTAAAGAAATCAGTAACTACCTTGAAATTAATGAAAATGACAACATGACATATCAAAAGCTATGGGAAGCAGCAATAGATGTACTGGAAGGGAAATGCATAGGCATAAATGCATGCATTAAAAAAGAAGAAAGAGCTAAAATTGAAGATCTAACTGCACACTTGGAGGAATTAGAAAAATAACAGCAAACGAACCTCAAACGAAGTAGAAAGAAGGAAATAACAAAGATTAGAGAAGAACTAAATGAAATAGAAAACAAGAAAGCACTAGAAAAAATAAACAAAACCAAAAGTTTATTCTTCGAGAAGATCAATAAATTTCACAAACCCTTAGCTAGATTTACAAAGAAAAAAAGAGAGAAGATGCAAATATACAAAATAAGAAATGAGGAAGAGCATATCGCTGAAGACCCCACAGAAATAAAGTATATCATAAGAGGAGAGTTTGAAAAATCAAATGCCAACAAGAAGGATAATTTAAAAGAAATGGAAAAATTCCTGGAAACACATAAGCAGCCTACATTGATGAAAGAAGAAATTGATGAACTCAAAAGACCAATCACAAGTAAAGAGATAGAATGAGTCATAAAATCCTTCCAACTAAGAAGAGCCCAGGACCAGATGGCTTCACGGGTGAATTCTACAAAATATTCTGTAAAGAACTAACACCAATCCTGTGTAAACTCTTCCAAAAACTAGAGGTAGAAGAAACATTGCCTAACTCATTCTATGATGCCAAAATTACCCTAATACCATAGAGAACAAATGATGCCACCAGAAAGGAAAATTGCTCACCAATCTCTCTAATGAACCTAGATGCTAAAATCCTCAACAAAATACTTGCTAAAAGTATTCAACAATACATTAAACAAATTATACACCATGACCACGTGGGATTCATCCCAGGTATTCAAGGATGGTTCAACATAAGAAAACCAATCAATGTAATACAGCACATAAACAGATCAAAAAAGAAAACTCACATTATCATCTCTATAAACACAGAAAAAGAATTTGACAAAATATAGTACCCTTCCTTGATAAAAACACTGCAAAAGATAGAAGTACAAGGAAACTTTCTGAACATGTTAGAGGGTATATATGAAAGGCTCACAGCTGACATCATGTACAATGGTCATATCCTAAAAGCTATTGCTCTAAGATCAAGAAAAAGACAAGGATGCCCACTATCACCACTCCTTTTTAGAATTGTATTAGAAGTACTTGCTTGAGCAATGAGGCAAGAAAAAGATATAAAAGGCTTCCAAATTAAAAGAGAAGTAATAAAAATTTCACTGTTTGCAGTTGACATGACCCTATACAGAGAAAGCACAAGAAATCTACAACAAAGCTTCTAGAACTTAAAAAGGAGTTCTGTAAAGTCATAGGTTATAAGATCTATGAACAAAAATCAGTAGCATTTCTGTATATCAGTATTGAGCAAGCTGAGGAGGAAATCAAGAAAAATACCATTAATAATAATATCTATAAAATCAAATATCTAGGAATAAATTTAACTAAAGATTTAAATGACATATAAACAGAAAATTATACAACACTGTTAAAGGAAATCAAAGCAGACTTAAATAAATGGAGGAATATTTCCTGTTCATGGATAAGAATACTAAACATAATAATTTCTATCATAATGTAGATATAATGTAATCCCAATAAATATCAAAACAGCATTTTTTAATGAATTGGAAAACCTAATTAAGAAATTTATTTGGAAGGGCAAAAGGCCTTGAATTGACAAAGATATATTGAAAGAGAAAAATGAAAACAGAGAAATCACACTATCTTACTTAAAAACAAACTACAAGGATACAGTGTTCAAAACTGTGTGGTATTGGCACAAGGATAAACATACTTACCAAAGGAACTGAACTGAGAGTTCTGATATAGATCTTCAAATATACAATCCTCTGATATTCATCAAGGCCTCTGAGCCCATTCAACTTGGAAAAATGGCCATTTCAACAAATGGTGCTTGGAGAACTGGATATCCATATTCAAATGAATGAGAGAGGAAAATCATCTCACACCATATAAAAAAATCAAACTCAAGATGGATCAATGATCTAAATATTAGAGCCAAGGCCATAAAGATCTTGGAAGATAATGTAGGGAAGCATCTACAGGAACTTGTAATAGGAAATGGCTTCATGAACCTCACACCCAAAGCAGAAGCAGAGAGAGGAAAAATACATAAATGGGTCTTCCTCAAAATTAAAACCTTTTGGCACCCAAAGGAGTTTGTCCAGAAAGTGAAAAGTCAGCCTGCCCTAAGAAAGAAAATATTTGGTAACCATATATCTTATAGGAGCCTAATTTCCAGAAAATTCAATGAAATCCTACATATCAAAAAATAAAACAAAAAAAGAATATAAAAAACCCATTTAAAATATGGGAAAGTGATTTGAACAGATATTTCTCCAATAAAAAAATACAAATGGATAAAAAGCACATGAAAAGGTGCTCAACATCATTACTAATTAAGGAAATGCAAATTAAAAGTATAATGAGATATCATCTTACACCCATTAGAGTAGCAGTCATTAAAAAAAGCAAAAGACTGCAAGTGTTGGAGAGGATATGGACGAAAGGGAACCCTCATTCACTGCTGGTGGTAATGTAGAATTGTCCAGCCATCGTGGAAGACAGTTTCGTGGTTCCTCAAAAAACTAACTATAGATCTGCATTATGATCTAGCAATTCCAATGCTGTGTATATACCTAAAAGAACTGAAAGCAAGGACACGAACAGATATATGCAAACCAATGTTCATAGTGACATCATTCACTTTTACCAAAATTTTGAATCTATTCAAATGCCCATCAAAGATGAATGGATAAACAAAATGTGGTACATACTTACAATGGAATATTACTCAGCTCTAAGAACGAATGCAGTGCTAACACATGGGATAACATGGATGAATCTTGAGGACTTTATGTTGATTGAAGTAAGCCAGTCATTGAAGGCCACATATTACATGACCTCTTTGATACGAATTAAGCAAATTGAGCAGACTCAGAAAGCTAGAGTGTGAAAGACAGGTTTACAGTATATAGAATGGCAGAAGAATGTTGTGAGCCAACGCCTATACGGGTGAAATCTATGATAAGGTGGAAGTGAATAGTTGTGAAGTGAAGGGACAAGACAGGGGTGTAGTGATATTATTGGGTTGGTTGGTGCCAGCTTGACAGGGTGGTAGAGTGGGGAGGATGTGTTGAATGGTCCATGGAACTGGGGTGATGGTTTGGGGAAGGAGAAGGAGCAGGTGAGCACAGAGGATTGGTGCATACGTGGCTGGAACTAAAATGTTGAGAAAGCACCTTTGGCAATATGTAAAGGAAGAATTACTGGTTTAGGTTGTCAGGTGGGGGTGCATTTGGGACAGGCACACCTGGGGCAGTCTTTTAGAAAATGTGTGAATGATCATTTTGTCATTGTGTGCTGTATCAGTGGGTAGAGACCCACATAGTGAGTGGGAAGGAGTTGGACTCCCATCCTGAAGAGGCCCACAAGGTTCTCAAACAGAGAGGAGGGACTCCCTTGAGAACATGGGCGGTTCCTAATAAGGGAGGACAGACTAATGTGTCAAGCCCTCAGTGTTGTTGCAAGTATCTGTTAATCTTGTCGTCCAAAGAGTGTAGCCTCGCATTTGCTGAGGGCACTGAAGAAAGTGGGAGGGAGGAATAGAAAAAATGGAATAGGGTTACTTAGGGGGAAATGAAAGTGTTCCTCATGATCTTGCAATTATAGATACAGGCCATGTTAAAATTCATCAAAAATTAATAAAAGTATAAGGACTAAAATGTAAAACATAATGTAAACCATTGATCATGGTTATTAGCTATGTTTTAATGTTTGTACATCAGTTGTAACAAATGTACCATTCACATCTAAAAATGTTATTAATATGGAAAGGGGGAAACAGAGGAGGATGTTCAGTATATGGGATGATCCTAAGGTCATGGCAGACAGGTCCAGATTTTGATGGCTTGCCAGTTGGCCATACTTGGGAGTTTACACTCATGAGAGTGACAGAGTTGGACTCAGATGTAAATATATTCTGAACATGACTTTATGGTGACATAAAACTTCTTTGAAGACCAAATTAAAAAAAAGTAAGACACTGGGGGAAGAAAAGTAAGAAAATGCCATTTTACTTACAGGAAGACAGATATTACAATGATGAAAGGCAAAATGTCAAAAAGAATTTTTAATTTATTTTTTGAAATATTTTTCATTATTTTTTAATATCCCAATTTATTTTTGTACTTTATTTCAATTTTAATGTATCTAAATTATTATGTATTTTATTTCCTATGTTTAAGCCCATCCTAATTTCTTTTCCTTATTAATTGAATTTGGTGATATTCTTGGTTTCATTTTTGAAGAGGTTTTGAATCACAGAAAGGTTACAACTGTAGCAGGGAAGGATCATTGTTGTGGGGTGTCAGTGATGGGGGATACATGGGAGTAAGTTCACCTGGGCATACATATAAGATATATAAAAATGTTCACATATTCATGGGGCATTGCCACAGTCAGTAAAGATTCACACAACTGAAATAATATTGAATTCCGATCCTGGGGAGCTCTGCCACATTCTCTAATGGAACAGCAACAATCACCCAAGTACAGGTGTAATGATTAATGAAGTATGATGATCCATTGTTGGGCCCTCTATATTGATGACTATGCTTATAAGTCTTTGCTCTTAAAATTGCAAATTAAAATAGCATTGTAGGGTACCTAAGAGTTACCTACTGGTAGCCTCCTTGTTGCTCAAATGTGGCCTTTCTCTAAGCCAAACTCAGCATATAAATGCATTACCTACACCCCAGCATTGGCATGACTCCTGGGGATGAGCCTCTACTGGCTGGTGATGCAACTGGAAAAAGACCTTGAATACAAAGACCAATAAGTTTAAATGGCTAAGAGATTTTAAAGTGAGTCAGAGGTCATCAGAGAGGTAACGCTTATGCTTGTCTCAACAGGATATCATAAACTGCCAAAATAGACACTACCCAAAATAGTACGTCTCCAGAGGGCCCTGCAGACACCCAGATCCTACGGTCATGACAGATAGGTCTAGAGTTTGATGTCTTGCGAGTTGTCCCTACTTTGGTGTTTATGCTCCTGAGTGTGACAGAGTTGGATTCAGATGTGACTTCTCTACAAGTGCCTATTCTGTAACTGTTATTTGATCCAATTCTTGGTGCTGGAGTTGGTAGGTTTATGTCCAAGAGACTTGAATCTCTGGGCTCTCCATATGCCAGCCAGGCCCTGAGCCTCAGCGGAATTGCAACACCTACTCTCCAGTTCATTGGACTCACTCAGGACAATTAACAATGAGGTGAGTGTGGACAACCATCACACCAAGGAACCAAGAGAGTCTACAGCTGCAAGTGAGAGATTCCCATCCAACATCCATATGGGATTGAAGCCCCTTTCAATTAGAGGTGGAGTGGGCATCACCATCCTAGAATCCTCAGGATTGGGGAATAAAATATGGACTAAAGTTGGCTTACCGGTATTCTACTATAGACTTATTTGATTCTAGCAATGGAAGAAATTACATCATGGATGTGGAGTCAGTGGCCACTGGAGGTCCTGAAGTCAGGGAGAGGAAAAAAGTGTGTAATAGGAGGGCATTTTCAGGATTTTGAATTGTCCTGAATGACATTGAAATGACAAATACAGACCAATATATATCCTGCCATAACCTACAGAATTGAGTGGGAGAGATTGTAAACTACAATGTTAACTGTAATCCATGCTTAGTGGCAATTCTTCAATATGTATTCATCAATTGAAATGAATATACCACACTAATGAAAGCAGTTGTTAATGTGGGGAAGGGTGGGTGGTGTGGGAAGTGGTCATATGATAATCAGATAATTTTTTATGTATTATTTTACATTATCTAAATATCTTTTAAAAATCAATAAAAAATATATTATAAAAATATTTCCTCCTTTTTCCTCCTTTCAGTTCTCCTCTGCTTTATTTCCTTCATGATCATTTGAAATTCATCATGACAAGGTATGTGGGTTTTTAGTAGAAAAAAGGAAACTATTTCTATAGATTGTATTTCTATAGATATTTATTTATAAAACACTTCACATTTGTCACCAGTTTTTATCCTACAACAATTCGGATGGTAAATGGAACAAATTTTTCAATTTATTAAAAATTTTAACATAGAAAGATCGGTTTGGAAATGTTTAAAAATGTTCTCCATCTAGTGTAACTGCCTAGTCACCGAATCAAGTGTAATTTTGCCCATAATTGATTTTTAAGCAACACATTATAATGACAATGCTTAAAAAATATTTTTATTGATTTGATCTAAATATTTAACATATACAGGCTATTTACAAAATGAATCCACAAAAATCAGGTGAAAAGAATTTAGAAAGGAAAAAATTAAGAGATGATCACTCTTTTTATACTATGGCATGTATGTGTTCCCGGTTGATGTCTTTATGTATAGAATGATATATAGAATATGTTTAGATGTAGATATGACTATATATTTATTAACTTACCAAGTGAAATCACAGTTGGCAAACTATTTTCAATCTTATTTTCCAGTTTAAATATATATCTATATATCCTGAATGCATTTTCTTGTCAAAGCTAGTAATTTGTATCAGCATTAATGAAAGAATATTGTTCACTTTATGTATTTATTTATGCTTATTGTCATTTATTAACACAGTTAAAAAATAAAATTCTATAATTCATGCAAATAATTTGTCACAATTTTGGCAAAGAAAATGTATGTTGGAATGAGGTGGACTGCATTATGTGGAAGGCCTTCTTCCCCATCTATATCTGAACACCAGAGAAAAATGCTGGCACAAAAATTACATTGATTTTACCTTTTGTAGACACTCAACTAAATATATATGACTTTTGATTTTCATTTTTGCCTCAAAGCCTAGAGGAAAAAGAAGGGAAAGAATGGAGAAAGGAAGGGAGAATTCAATCTCTCCACATATCTAATATAAAGAGAATATCTTAGGCAATAAAGAGAATCTTGATGTCACAGTGGCCAAGAAATGATAATTATAACTAATGTTTATTAGTGTTTCTCTATGAGGCACTAATTCAATGTTTATGTGTATTTTCTTATTTGATAATTTCAACAATCTTAACGATTCTGTAAAATAGTTACTATGCATACCTTTATTTTGCAAATAAACTGGGTCTCAGTGTAATTCAGCAACTTGTATAAGTTAGCCTATCTAGGAAATAGAGGGGTTGGAAATTGAACTGAGGTAGTCTGGCTATGGAATATCTCCTATGAAGCATCTATCCTTGGTTCTAAAATTCTCATTCTATGATGGGTAATAAAGTCTCATGTCTACCAGAGGTGGGGAGCAAGATCTGTGTGCTTTATACAAATTCCAAAGCCTTGATGGGATATGACATTGTCTAAAACTGAAAAAGAAAACTCCATCCACAATTTCAGAAGGTAAAAAAGACTGTTTTCTCAAGGCCTTAGTGGAAATATAAAAAAGATAAAAAGCCATTCAGGTCTTAAAAATATACAAGATTAGTGTCTAAATTTACATTATACAAATAAAGCAGGAACTTCAAACTATAACAAATAGGAGAATAAATCACTCTGTCATGGATCTATAGGACCCAAAACACACAGTAATACCACAGAAAAAAGAAAAAACTCCCATTACAGATGAGTGCCTAAAAAGAAAGACAAACAAAAGGAGAAACCCATGTAGCAAAGGGGAGAATCAATAAACTCAGCTAGCAGAAGAATTAGAACACCAGAGTGTGCAGGAAATTTTAAATTAATGAAAAGTGTCCCTAAATAAATAACTCATTAGAATGACAAAGAATCAGGTGGAATAACAATCAATGAAGGGGTCAAAAATTTCAGATGAATAAAAAATTTCAAAACAATTTTATAAAAATATTTTGGTTGAGATCAGAAGCATATTAGAGTCCGCTGAAGAAATGAACTGTGAGATGAGAGAAAAGTCTAATGAAATAAACTAGAAAGCAGCAATCAAACAGAAAAAGAGAAGATTGCAATATTCAAATCCAAAAAACTAACATTTGTCCAAAAGGAAATTTCAGACAAAGGCAAAAGAGAGCATAGGGGAGAGGCGATAAATGAAGAAAAATGTAAACAATTTTGAAAAAATGAAGTACATGTGCATTTAGATTGAAGAATCATTCTTAGCAATGATAAGAAGAGAAATTCTTAAAAGATATAGAAAGAATAGTCTTCCTAAAGGAAATAATAAAGTGACAGCAGAATTTTCAACTCAGCAGGCATGTATACCATAAAAAATGAACTTCAAAATATAAAGGGAAACAACTGCCATGTAGAGTTTTATACCTAGTTAGACTTTCACTCAATTGAAATGTATAGAAAATGGACTGCTAAAGAAAAGAACATCAAAGACATTTTTCAAGTCAAATTCAGGGAGAGTTTATCATTCATTAACGCTTGAAATAAACACTAAAATATATATTTCAGCCAAAATTATTAAGAATGAAAGGGTAGAAACCAATAAATGATAAATACGTTGGCTATTCTAAATAATTACTCTCTGTTTATAAAAATAATTATGGATGTCTCATTCATAAGGGTGAATCCAGTTATGAGGCAAAAGCAACATGAATGATATGGGGCCAGAGGTAGTTTGAGTAAAGGAATTTTGATGCCCTTGTATTATTGCAGAGGAGGCTAGAGTACATAAGATTGCATATCTTCCAACTTAGTAATAGTTAAAAAGTAAAATAAAGCAAATTTAATCTATTAATAGAAAGATGAAGATAAAAAATAAGCAGAGAAACTATATGCATAGATATCTGTTTACCCACCTTTTGACCAGTATAATATTAAAATTGAAATGTGGTGGGAGAAAAATAATAGATTATTCTCTTTTAATTTTTTGTTACCTGATTTAAGTAATATTTAGAATCTTTTCCTAGGTTTGCATGATAGGCTAATTGAAGTTCTATTTTTATGAAATACGAGTTTATTTTACTTAGTTGAATCATGTCAAATTGTTTTGCAGCGCAAAGTAGAAATAGAAATTTCACATCATTCACCCTAATAGTTTCCCATTTTGGCATAAGTTTGTGTTCATCTTATATTTTTGTACAATTTCATATATTAGGTTATTTTCTGTAATTCAGATTGAAAGTGTTTATTCCTTAACAGTTACTCATTTATAAAATAGCTTAGAATGTTTTATATATATAT
>JAQZBX010027776.1:0-28166 GCA_029593785.1 Cabassous unicinctus | reverse complement strand
CAAGGAGGCCCCGGGAAACAAACCCGGGGCCTCACACATGGTAAACGGGGGCTCTATCGGTTGAGCCACACCCGCTTCCTGTTGTGAGGGCTTGCTGCATCAGCCCACTAGGCTGCGCGGGCCGGCCTGCCCTCACAAGGAGGCCCCGGGAAGCGAACCCGGGGCCTCCCATATGGTAAACGGGGGCTCTATCGACTGAGCCACTCCCGCTTCCCCACAATTCATTTTAAGCTTGAACAGCAGAGTTCCAAATTTGAGGATATTGCACTTATTACAAATTCCACCTCTACACAGCTCCATTTTAGAGGCAGAAGGTAAAGGAATGCCAAGAACTTCTAAAACAATAGCAGTTTCTTTCAAAGTAAAAAGTTGATGGTAAGAGAGAAAGCCTAGGGATGATCTCACTTCTTTAATGTGTTTTTACTGATAGTTCTAAGGGCCTTGAGAATGATTGTAGTCATTGTGGGCTTTTCCAGGTTCTCAGATGCAGAGATTCTTTCAGGGTTTAAAGGACAAACATGCAAACAATCTTCATGAAGTCCCTTTCCACTAGTTGCTTTTCATCTTCAGCAAGATCTCCTCTCCACCTCTCCTGTGCCCCACTTAGCCCATTTGGAGCATCCAAGGAGGAAACAGTTCTAAGGAGTCGGTCCAGCATTGAGTTAGTCTTTCTGCCTTATAAATATTCTCCCCACCACCACCACCCATTGCAGATCTTTAATTCATTGTTCCATTTTGCTAGCAATGGCACCAAACTAAACCACCACACTCAGAGATTGCAAGGCATTTGGGAGAGCCTTGGAATAGGAGTTAGGAGACTGAGACTGCAGTTTAACCGAGCACTTTCTGTGCATCAGCTTTTCCTGCAATCCCTGCCTATGAGCATGCTAAAGGTCTACGATAGTGCTTCTTCAACTTTTTGGTCTTAGGACCTGTCTTATTTTGCCAGGTCTGCTATAACGAATACCACAGACTGGTTGATTTAACCAACGGGATTTTATTGTCTCACCATTTTGAAGGCGAGACATCCAAAATCAAGGTGCCAGCAGGATCATGCTTTCTCTGGTAGTGGCTTGCCAGCATAACTCAATCTCTACCTCTGTCATGGAGCCATCCTCGCCAGTCTCCTACTATAACTGTGTCCAGTTTCCTCAAATTATAAGATCTCCAGTCATAGTGGATTGAGGCCCACCCTGATTGAGTCTGGCCACACCTTAACTAAGAACATCTTCAGAGATCCTGTTTACAGATAGGTTCACATCCACAGGACCAGGAATTCAGACTTGAGCATGTCTCTGTGGTAACATGATTCAATCCATAACGACACTCCTTGACCCTTAAAAATTATTGAGCACCCCAAATAGCCTTTGTTTATATGGTTTATACCAATAATCAAAACTGAAACTTTCTAACTATAAATAATGGTAAACAAGTACATAGTAACATAAGTTATGTGTTTCTATGAAGAAAAAAAAATTTCCAAACTTAAAAAAAATTAGAACTGTTTTACATTTTTGCAAATCTCTTATTAAATGTCTGGCTTAATAGAAGACAGCTCCTAGCTGCTGCATTCAATCTGTTGTGATATTGTCGTGAATTATAGAAAATTCAGCCTCACACAGGTACATGGTTGGAAAAGGAGGGAGTATTTTAGTAGTCTGTTCATATCATCGTAGATAATAGTTTCTTAAAGATTAATTGCAATATGAAGTCTGAAACTATTATCAATGAACCTTCCTATCGTGCTCTGTTACATTAAAGTCTATTGGTCTGCCTTGCACTTTGAACAGATCTCTTAACCATGCATAATTTTATAGCATCATGTGGTGGTCAATTAGAAAATACTGGTTCACTGATGTTGTGAACTACTCCATTGCAACTACTATGACGTATGTAGATCTTCCAGATATTGACATATTTCATTATATAATACCAAAAAATCACATTTGTTAATACCACCCCGTTCTCCTCGAAAAGTCCAAATCAAACTCATGGCAGTGGAACAAGCTTTCCAAAATTCTGAGTTTTGCCTGAAAGCTAGAATTTTATCATTGGCAATAAATCCTGTTTTCTTCAAAGTGACAACCTCACTTTGTTCATTTTCGAGGACATTTCTGCCAAAGAACCATGACTTATCAGTTCTTTCTTTCATGTAAAAATAGTGTTCCATGAAAAATAAAACAGCTAGTTCAGCTCACAATGCATTCACATAAGTATTATCTTCAACCGTTGCCCTTTGGTATACAGGTGGTTTATATGTAATTTTCACATTATATCACATGACTTAAAGGTCAAAACAATAATTGTTACTGCTCTTTAAGGACATTCTTGAGGACAGGCACTTTTTCATTTTTCTCTTTTTGTTTACTGCAAATACTAGATGATGAAAATGATGACTGCTGCTAGTATTTTAGCACCTCTGCCTTGATTTGTGCTAAGGTTCCAGCAGTTTTACCCACCATTCCTTTATCAATGCAAATATCAACACAGTGAAAAAGACAAACCATCTTAGTGTTATTAGAAAGTAGTCTTGACCTTGTGGACCCCCCCTGAAAGGGTCTCGGGACTCCAAGAGGTCCATGGACCAGACTCTGAGAACCACTAGTCCAAGGAGACACTGCGTAAGATGCTACCCAAATTGTAAAGTAGCATGTTGCAAGTGTATTGCATACCCATTTCCCTAACCATAAGCCTAGAGCTTTCAACCCAAACCTGCCAAGTAAAAGTGCAGGCCCTGCCACACTGGATTTACTGCCTGTGACTACACTGACTATTAAAATCCCTCCACAGCTCAAAGCAATACAAAGGCAAAGAACACTTTTTTGAAGTGTTGGGGCTTCTAATGTTTTGCTTTTTTTTTTTTTTTTTTAATCACATTTTCTTCTAGTTAAGACTCTAAAATTTTGAGAATGTAGAAGAAACTGTTAATACTAATCTTTTAATATCAGTTCCATTTCTAACTAGTATAATATACTGGATAAGAGCATGGCCTTGAGAGTCAGCCTGGGCTTTAAATTCCCATTCTACCACTTACTATGGGATGTTGGACAAGTGACTTAACCTCTCTGAGTTTTCTCCTAGTAAATTTTATATTTTGATACAATTACAAAGATTAAATCAGGTAATATATGTAGGATATATAGTACTTGGCAAGTAAATTTTCAATACATTATAGTGTTCATTTGAAAATATTAACATAAAAGGAATGATTCATGAAAACATTCTCTTTATAGAGCTTAAATCAAAGCCAATGTCAGGGAGTTTATCTTCAGTCTGACACACAGGCAACAGAAGGTGAGAATAGGAAGAGCAGTTAGAAATAATCTAGCCGAAACCCTCATTTAACTCAAGTGAAAAGTTCTTAGAGGTGTTTGACTTTCCCAAAGCCATGCTGCTTGTTAATTCCCACTTTAGTCACTTAGCTTTCTGACTCCCAGGCCAATGAGATTTACAAACAGTAACCAGTTTGCATTTTCCAATTTTTTTTAGGTGACTACAGTGAAAGTATATTTGGATGCTATTTCAATATCATCCATGCGTAATCATGCCCTGCTTTATCAAGAAGATAAAGCATTAGAACTTCAACCTTGGCCTCTAGTAGTCTTGATTCCTACTCAAAAAAAGGCAAATAAAGCTGCAAGCTTGCAGGCTGGTGCAGAGGACAGGGCTGTTTAAAGGAAAACAACTCCCAACATTGCCCTCAAACATTACTACAAATTTCAAACAAAAGCTATACTCTAAACGTTTCAGTTCAAAAAAGGAAGCCACTCTTTTTCAACCTGATTGGAGAGAAATATACCCATCTAAGCAAACAATCTTAGATATTGAATTTAAGGATCATCCCAGTCAGCTTTGCTGGCTGATTTTGCCAAAACAAATGAAAAAGTTCTATTAAAACAACGTTATCAAGTGTGCTTGTGGTTCAAGTTTGGATCCACAAATGTAGGTGTATTTTCCTTTCTCCTAAGGTAGCAATTTCTGTGTTCCTGCTGATACATATTCAGCTGGGTCTTGAGTGTGATAAAAAAATGACCTAACTCCCCCCTTCAAGAACTTTACAGCCTATAAATGAGAAGCTTGCCTTCATGTCGATTTCTGTATTTCAATTTTCAGTGTCTTATTTCATTCTTTACTTTTTCTGGTTTCTCATTCAGCAAGAGTGAGATATTCTTTGCCACAATGTTTTTCTCAACTCTGAATCTTCATTTTCATATCATTGTGTTATTTTATCTTCTCATCTGTGGTCCTTTATTGAATTTATATTCTCACAAAGTAATATAATGTAAAGCCTCCCTAGAAAATTCGCTTCAGTTTGTTGGTTTTTTTACCCCCTAGACTGGATGCTTGGTCTTTCTGCCTTCCTTTCTGTTGTATGGATGTCATACCATTGATTTTCATCTTCCTCATTTTAAATCTGGATAATCTTGCCCAGACATTATTTTTGCTGTGATATGGTGCGAGTGAATTCTTTACATCCTTCCCACACTTAGTTTGAGGATGGGGTGTTGTGATATCTTTGTATTCCCTGTAGCCTCAGGGCACAGAAAGAAAGCAAGAGAGTTCAGATTTGGTTCAGTATAGCCTTTGTAGGATTGAAGATTTTACTAAATGTTCTATTCCAGAGTTGACTTCACCAAGTAGGTGGTTTATCCTGTTACCATCAAGGGAGACGCTTGAAGATCATTCTCCAAATGTGCGACTGAGCTTTGGAAAGTGTCAGCTCTGCCAGTTTTTCCTGCCTCTACAGAGCTAATGAGGAGGTAGAGAATTTTTTATTGATTTTTTTTCCCCACCCACTTTTCCCAGTCTCTCCAAAGTCCTTATTTCTTCCAACTGGAGGGTATTAGACAGTATTCCAAGTATTTTGTCAAGTCACCTTCTCAGGGCTACATCCAGTAGTAAGAACCAAGAATTTTCTGTGTTCTTCATGGACAGCAATTTTTCAAATTTAAAATGTGCAATTTTCTTACCTTAATCAGTGTTTACTAGTGTTATTTTGTTTTTGCTCGTATGTTAATGGTTGTTTATTACATTGGGTATTAGGGGAGGGAGACTGTGAACTTTCCCACCATAACCCAGAAATTTCTTTTATGCACTTTTTAAAAGCTTTAATTAAATTCTCAAAGATTACAAAATTAACACACATTTACCACCACAAAGTAGTACATTTTTAAAGTCATAATCCCCTCTCAATCTGCATTTCAAAGTAACCTGATGTATATATCCTTCCACTTCATCCAACATGCCCAAACAACACAGGGGTAAGGCGGGGTGAGGGCAGGGGGTTGATTTTTTGTGGGGTTATTGTGTTGGGTTTTGTTGTTTTGTTTTGTTGTAGGGTTGTTTTGTTTTCTTTTGTTTTGTTCCAGAATTACTGGAGATTGAAGCCAGGACCTTGTACATGGGAAGCAGGTGCTCAGCACTGAGCTACCTCCACTCCCCTGGTTCTGTTTTATTAAAAATAACTCTATACTATTCACTATAAACATTTCTCTGAAACATTTTTCCCTCATTCAACAAATAATCAGTTGACATTGCTTCAGATCTAACTCATTCCTTTTTAATAGTTGTATAACATTCCATTGTGTGTATATACCACAATTTATTCAAACATTCCCCTGTTGAGGGACATTCAGGTTTCCAGTTTTTTAACACCATAAATAATGCTGCAATTAACATTTTTATTCACTTATCCTTCAGTGCATGATGCTTTAGTTCTATAAGACAGATTTCCCATAATTAAGATTGCTGGATCAAAAGGTATAGTTCTTTTTAATTTTTTTTCTTAATAAACAATTTATTGAAGTATATCATTCATACATGAACATACATAAAATATAAGTATTCAGTAAACATGCATAACAAAACAAACATGCATAACATCATATAGGGCTTCCACACATCACCCCACCACAAATACTTTGCATTGTTGTGAAACATTTGTTAACCATGAAAGAGCATCATCAAAGTATTACTATTAATGATAGTCCTTATCTTACTCCCCTATACTTCCCCCTCCAAGGATTGATTTACTTATTTACTTTTACCCATTTTTACCCCCCCCATCATTTTTGCTGTTTTTGTGTCCATTTGCTGGGCAACTCTGTGTCCATTTCCTGCCCTCTCTTCTCATCCTTCTCCTCCTGTCTTCACTGGGATTTGATCCTCGGAACCTCCAATGTAGGAGAGAGATGTCCTACCACCTGCGCCACCTTAGTTCCTCGTTTTTTGGTGTGTCTCATCTTGGCTCTCCCTTGCGTCACTCTCCTGTTACGTCATCTTGCTGCATGGCTCGTGGGGCCTGACGGCTCACCCGCTCACTGGGTCTGGCAGCGCACCCACACACAGGGCCTGACGGCACACCCATATGCGGGGCCTGGTGGCCCACACGCCTTCCATATTTTTCTTTTTTTTAACTTTTACCAGGAGGTCCCAGGGATTGAACCCAGGTCCCTCCATATGAGAGACGGACACCCAACCATTTGAGCCACATCTGTCCCCCCTGCTATATCTCTTAAGGTTAACCAAAGACAGCTAGAGTTACAGTCTTTTCCCATAAAGGATGGTCATATAATAATCAGGCTTAGTTTATCACCAACATTCTAAAAACCAGACCTAGGGAGAAAAACTAGGTCTGGGGACACATGCATGGTTCCTAATATAGTGAATGTTTAGCCTACCCTGATTATCACAAAATCAGGACAGCGAGACTCTTAGCATGGTCATTTTAATTTTAAAAGATGTTTCCTGATGAGTTTCCAAAAAGATAACTTACACATTGTATCTGAGTGCCTATTCCCATTCTTATTTACCAGCGCTGATTCCTATCACTTTTTTTTTACTTTTTAACAGTATAATAGATTAATATTTTTAGTTATTACCTTTCCTTACAGTTGCTTCCTTTGACTCCTATATAAGATCAATTTGAACAGTGATTTTACATATCAAGTCAGTACACTTTTTTTAAAGATTTATTTTATTTATTTATTTTTCCCAATCCCCACCCCCTCATTTCATTGTTTGCGCTTGCTGTGTCTGTTGGTTGTGTGCTCATCTTCCTTTTAGGAGGACTGGGAACTGAACCTGGGACCTCCCATGTGGGAGGGAGGTGCCTAATCATTTGAGCCACCTCCACTCCCTGCTTTTGTTGTGTCTCTCTTTATGTTTTCCTCCTTGTGTCTCTTGTTGTGTCATCTTGTTGCGTCAGCTTGCTGTGCCAGCCCGTCACATCAGTCTTGCTCATCTTCTTTTGGAGGCACCGGGAACTGAATCCTGGACCTCCAGGATTATAGGTGGGAGCTCAATTGCTTGAGAAACATCCGCTTCCCCAATTTTCCTTTCTGAAATATAATATTCTTGTTAAGTTAACCATGTGCACAAGTACCACAAAAAATACATACCATCACTCTTGACTTGATCACTAATATAATATTGTCTTTAATGGCCAGAAATATGTGTGAGCTATATAAGGTCTAATTCTTCACTTATCCAGCCTCTGAAGGCAATGAACGTCTCTGATTCATAGAAACCACACCCAGCATCATGTTACATAAGCAATTGTTCCTCTCTTATCTCTCTTCTAAATTTAATTTTGAGATCTATGACTATATTTGTTTATTTCCTTGAGCTAATGATCCCTTTTATTTCCTACACCCCAGTCACCCCAGGGACAGAGTTGCTCCAAATGACTTCTGGGGCCTCCTCTTAGGCCTCTTCTTTCTTTACCTCCTGACTAGACCAAACCACTATGGCCCTTTGGCCAATTCAGGCTTATTCCTGTTTTGTGAATAAAGTTTTGGTTTTTTCTTGGACCACAGCCAAGCCTATTCCTTTAGGTGTTGCCTAGGGCTGCTTTTGCACCACAATGGCAGAGTTGAGTATTTCCAACAGTGATCGTGGGGCCCCAAAAAGCCTAAAATATTTACTCTCCAGCTCTTTATAAAAAAAGGTTGCCAGCCCTGCACTGGAGGATCTCATGCATTCCATAATATCTTTCCTATTCCATGGAGAAAACAGAGGCAATCCAAAGGAAATTCCCCCAAGCCCTTGCATCATCCCTTCGCCCACATATGCCTTTACACTCTGCTCTCTCCTCCCACTCTAGCAAACCTGGCTGTGGCTTTGCAAAAGCCAAGCCCTCTGCTTACACACTACATGCCACCCTTTCACCCACCCTCGGACATGCTCTAGCAAGTCTTTTTCTATTTCCTTCATCATCAGTTTCTCCTGTACACACATGCTGTTATTTCCCCATCTTAAAAAGAGTTCCCTGGGGACCAGCCTTCCCTTCCAGCAGCAATACCACAGAGTTTATATTCTATCTCCAATTACTCTCTTCCCATCTCCCCTGAAGTTTTGTTTTTTGGTTTTTTTGTTTTTTTCATTCCAGATCATTTTTTAATTTCCTTTAGCCAAACTACATTATTACTGAGACTTAGAGGTCTCATTCCTTTCCTCCATCTCTTTAGATTGCATTTTTCTCTTTGGTCTATACAAATTCCCATTTCCCTATGCCACATTTATCATACTTCTACTTCAGAGTGAATCATGATGGTTAAATGCATAGCCTTAGGTATAAGAGGGAGAGGAATTTCAGGGTTTATCCCTGCTCCTTATTACATCAAGGCTATTCAGAAATTATTTACTTCACAATTTTAAATGTGGAAAAAAATGAGTAGGATATCTATCCCTTATCAATTGTTAAATACATGAAATATAATATATAATAAAATCTATATAGAACATTTCCAGTTCCTAATATACCAAGAATAAATAAAAGACATTGTATATATCCCCTGAAGTTTTATCCCCAGCAACCCAATGACCTTTTGGCAAGGTCACCAGCGATCACATCTTACTAATTTCAATGGCTATTCCTCAGTCTTCATCTTACTTGATCTTTCACAGCTGTCACTCTTGCCTCCTTAGCTTCCAGGTCACCATACTTTGTTTTCTTCCTATCCCATTGGCTGTGCCTTCTCACTTTTGCTGGTTCCTTCTCATTTCTTCACCTTTGGAAGGGCTCAATCCTTGGACATCTTCCTTCCTCTCTAAGCCCCTGCAAAGGCAGTTTCCCCCAACTCAGTGAATGATAATTGCACCTTTCCAGTTACTCCAGTTGAACACTTCGATTTTATCCTTGACTTCTCCCCTTTTTACAGCAACTCCTACCTGCTCTATCTACAAATATATCCAAAATCACAGTCTCCACTGCTACCATCCTAGTTCAAGCTACCATCATTTCTCATTTATTTCAAGAGCTTCCTAATGGTCCCCTGCCTCTGCCCTTGCTTCCCACAGCAGCAGCAGATTGCTGCTGAGATGCCAGGTGACATCCTCCCAGCTAAAAATCCTGCAGGGCTCCTCAGTACCACCCCCACCCCCATCCTCTCTTCACACATCCAGATTCACTCCCACCCAGGCCTTTGTCCTAGCTTTGCCCTCTGCCTCCCCATAGGGAGAACCACCCCCAGTCCCCCAGGGTATCCCCTACCTCCTACCCCAGAGTAGAAGTCAGAGGACCTTTGCAGCAATGCAAGAAAGCCCCCACCCCTCCCAGTTCATCCTAACCCTGGATGCTTAAACATTCCAGGGCAGCCCAGCAGAAAGGTCAAGGAGGGGTGGGTGGTCCAGTCATGGGATCTTCCCTGCCCCCTCCTCTGCTTCACCTCTTCCTGCCTGTGAAGCAGATCCTGTCATTACAGAGTCTCCAGATTTATGAACAACTTTATTGAAATATAATATACTATATAATTTTATAAGTTTAAAGTGTACAGTTCAATATTCAGTTCTGTATAGTTACAGATTTGTAAAACCTTCACCACAATGCAATTTTAGAACATTTTCATCAGCCCACAAGAAACCCCATGACCATTAGCAGTCACTCTCCATTCTGCTCTTCCCACCCCTTCCCCCCAGCCCCTGACAACCACTGTTCTACTTTATCTCTACAGATTTGCCTGTTCTGAATATTTCAGTGGAACCATACAACATGTGGCCTTTCATGACTGGCTTCTTTCACTTGGCATATTGTTTTTGAAAGTTCACCCATGTTACAGCATGTATTGGTACTTCCTTCCTTCATATTGTGGAATAGCAGTTCACTGTATGGATTTTGTTTATCCATTCATTACTTGAAGGATGTTTAGGTTGTTTCCACTTTTTGACTATGGTGAATAGTGCCGCTATGAACATTTGTACACAAGACTACGTGGGAAGAACTTGCAGGAAGATGGTAAAGTAAGGAGCTGCAGGACTCACTCTTCTTCCAAATACAACTTATGGACAGGTAGAAACTGTCCATAACAACTGTTCTGGAACTCTGGAGGCCAGGGGAGTACTATGCAGCATCCAGGGAACAGTGGGATAAAGAGACTGAAAAACTGCGGTGAAAAGACTGGGAGCAGGTGCCCATCCCCAACTCTCAAGGCAAGCAGCTTCCAGTCAGGTCCAGTCCCTTCCTGGCAGGTGGCTGCAGATGGGTAGCCCTCCTGTCCAAGAACGGGGGGCGGGGGGGAGGGTGTTGGGGGAACACAGCCCAGTTCTGATCCAGCTTTTAGCCAGAGAATTTAGACTGCTGGAACCCATTGTTTAAGCCTGTTCTGGATGAGCACTGCCACACCACTGTTTAGACCCAGCATCAGAGGCGAAGCCAGCAGAATAAAAACATCCTGCCCTCTTAGGACTTTGGGGAACAGGAGGCCAAAGAGCGCCATCTGCTGGGCAGGCCAGGAAAGTGCAGCCTCACATGGAAAAAAAATGCTTTTTGTTGTCTTTCCCAACGCTCTCCCCAGGGCCCTTTGGAACGGTTCTGCACCCCCTTCATGGGTCCCTGTTTTGGCTGGGAAATACTAACAAACCAACTGTCAAAGAAGAACCTTAACACAAAGCCAATCATAAAATCCTAGATGAGAGAAACCAGCCTTCACAGCAAACTCATCTAGATAATCAGATGCCCAGACAGTAGCAAAACATTACAAGCCATACTAAGAAACAGGAAGATATGATCTAGTCAAAGGAACAATTTAAAAAGTTGGAGGAGCTACAGATCTTAGAACAACTAATCAAGTATGTTCAAACAAATGTCCTAAATCAATTCAAGGAGATGAAGGAAAATATGGCTAAAGAGATAAAGGATATTGAGAAGAGAATGGATGAGCAAAAAGAGAGATTTGAAAGCACTCAAAGAAAAATAAGAGAACATATTGGAATGAAAGGCACAATAGAAGAGATTAAAATACACTAGAGGCATACAACAGCAGATTGGAACAATAAGAAGAAAGGATCAGTGAGCTAGAAGATAAGGAACCCAAAATCAAACAGACAGAATAACAGATACATAAAAGAAAAAATTGAGCAAGGTCTCAGAGAATTGAATGACAGCATGAAGTGCACAAACATCTATGCCATGGGAGTCCTAGAGGAAGAAGAGAAGGGAAAGGTGGCAGAAAGAATATTTGAGGAAATAAAGACCAAAAATTTCAAAAAATTCTTATGAGAGAGTTTTGAAATACATATACAGGTACAATAAGTACGATGTACTCCAAACAGAATAAATCCTATTAGACCTATTCCAAGACACATACTAATCAGAATATCAAATGCCAAAGATAAAGAGAGAATTCTGAAAACAGCAAGAGAAAAGTGATGAATCACATGCAAGGGAACAATAATAAGAATAAGTGCTGATTTCTTAGCAGAAACCGTGGAGGTGAGAAGGCAGTGGTATGATATTTTGAAAGTAATGAAAGAGAAAAACTGCTGGCCAAGAATTCTTTATCTGGTAAAACTGTCCTTCAAAACTGAGGGAGAGTTTAAAATATCCTCAGGTAAACAGAATGTGGCGAGAGTTCGTCAACAGGAGATCTGCATTATATATTAAACAGTAAACAACAACAACAAAAAAACACCTAAATATTAAAGGGAGTTCTGCAGGCTGAAAGGAAAAGACAAGAGAGAGAGGTTTGGAGGAGAGTGTAGAAATGAAGAATATCAGTAAGGGTAACTAAAAGGGTAAAAAAGAGAGACAAAAGTAATATATGATATATAAAAACCAAAGGATAAAATAGTTAAAGCAAGTACTGCCTTTACAGTAATACATTGAATGTTAATGGATTAAACTTCCCAATCAGAAAACACAGACTGGCAAAATGGATTAAAAAAAACAACAACTATGATCCATGTATATGCTGTCTATAAGAGACTCACCTTAGACCCATGGACACAAATAGTTTGAAAGTGAAAGGATTGGAAAAAAACATATTCCACTCAACAAGTAACTAAATAAAGAGCTTGGGTAGCTATACTAATATCAGACAGAATAGACTTTAAAGCAAGACAATTATGACAGACAAAGAAGAACACTATATATTATCAAGAGGGGAAATCCACCAGGAAGAAATAACAATCATAAATATTTATACATCTAATTGGAGCACTGGAAAAAATACATGAGGAAAACATTGGCAAAACTGAAGGGAGAAAGAAATGTTACTACAATAATATTTGGAGATTTCAGTACACCACTCTCATCAATAGACAGAACATATAAACAGAGGATCAATAAGGACACTGAGAACTTGAATAATATGATAAATGAACTAGACTTAACAGACACAAATAGGCATTGCACCCCAAAACAGCAGGAAAATCATTCTTCTCAAGTACTCATGGTTCTTATGCCAGGATAGGCCATATGTTGGGTCAAAAAATAGGTCTCAATAAATTTAAAAAGACTGAAATTATACAAAGCACTTTTTCTGATCATAATGGAATGAAGCTGGAAATCAATAACAGGAAAAGGCCAGGAAAAATCACAAATATATGGAAGTTAAACAACATACTTTTAAATAATCAATGGGTCAAAGAAGAAATTGCAAGGGAAATCAGTAACTATGACAAGAAGAATGAAAGCAAAAAAAAAAAAAGGATGAAAGTAAGAACACAACACATCAAAACCTATGGGATGCAGCGAGGGCAGCAGTGCTGAACGGGAAATTTATAGTCCTAAATGATTACATTAAAAAAGAAGAAAGAACTAAAATCAAAGCCCTAACTATATACCTGGAGGACATAGAAAAAAGAACAGCAAGCTAATCCCAAAGCAAGCAGAAGGAAAGAAATAACAAAGATTAAAGCAGAAATATATAAAATTGAAAACAAAAAAACCCAATAGAATCAGCAGAACAAAAAGTTGATTCTTCAAAAGATCTACAAAATCAACAAACATTTAGCCAGAAAGACAAAGGAAAAAACGGAGAAGATGCAAATAAATAAAATCAGAAATGAGAGGGGGCACATTACCAATGACCCTGCAGAAATAAAAGAGATCATAAGAGGATACCATGGGAAGCGGGAGTGGCTCAGTTGATAGAGCCCCCATTTACCATGTGTGAGGCCCCGGGTTCGCTTCCCGGGGCCTCCTTGTGAGGGCAGGCTGGCCCGCACGGCGCGAGGGGCTGATGCAGCGGGACCTCACAGCAAGGGGGAGATAAGCAGACACAGAGAAGACACACAGCGAATGGACACAGCAAGCACAAGCAGCAAGGGGGGGATAAATAAATAAATAAATAAATCTTTAAAAAAAAAAAAAAGGATACCATGAACAACTGTACGCCAACAAACTAGACAACTTAGATGAAATGGACAAATTCCTAGAAACACATGAACCACCTACACTGACCGTAGAAGAAACAGAAGATCTTAGCAAACCAATGACAAGTAATGAGACTTAAACAGTCATTAAAAACCTCCCCAAAATGAAAAGCCCAGGACCAGATGACTTCATGGGTGAATTTGCAAATCTAATACCAATCTTGCTCAGACTCTTCCAAAAAAATTGAACAAGAAGGGATGCTACCAAACTCATTCTAGGAAGCCAACATCGCTATTTAAAAAAAGAAAATTACAGACCAATTTCTCTAATGTACATGGATGAAAAATCCTCAGCAAAATACTTGAAAACCGAACCCAAAAGCATGTTAAAAGAATTATACACCATGATCAAGTGAATTTTATCCCTGGTATGCAAGGGTGGTTCAACACAAGAAAATCAATTAGTGTAATAAACCACATTAATAAACCACATCAATCCCCTCAATTGATGCAGAAAAGGCATCTGACAAAATACAGCATGCTTTCTTGATTTAAAAAAAAAAAACATTTTGAAAGATAGGAATAGAAGAAAACTTTCTCAATATGGTAAAGTGCATATATGAAAAACCTACAGCTAACGTTATACTCAATGGGGAAAAACTGAAAGCTTTCTGCTGAGATTGGGAACAAGACAAGTATGCCCACTGTCACCACTGTTATTCAATATTGTGCTAGAAGTTCTAGCTAGAGAAAATAGGCAAGAAAAAGAAGTAAAAGGCACTCAAACAGGAAAGGAAGAAGTAAAACTCTCATTATTCACTCAGGATCTGATCCTTTACCTAGAAATTCCCGAAAAATCCACAATAAAGCTACTAAAATTAATAGACAAGTTCAGCAAAGTGGTGGGAAGCAAAAGTCAGTAGTGTTTTTATATACTACTAATGAGAAATCTGAGGAGGAAGTCAGAAAAAAATTCTATTTACAATAGTGACTAAAAGAATCAAATATTTAGGAATAAACTTAACCAAGGACATAAAGGACTTGTACAAATAAAACTATAAAACTTATTTAAAGATTCAACGCAATCCCAATAAAAATCCCAACAGCCTTTTTTGCAGAAATGGAAAAGCCAATTATCAAATTTATTTGGAAAGGTAAGGGACCCCAAATAGCCAAAAATGTCTTAAAAAGGAAGAATGAAGTTCAGAGGACTGTCACTTCCTGGCTTTAAAATATATTACTTAGCTACTGTGGTAAAAACCACATGATACTGACATAAAGATAGACATATTGACCAATGGAACCATATCAAGAAATGACCCTCACATCTGTGGTCAAGAGATTTTTGACAAGCCTATCAAACCCACCCAGCTGGGGCAAAACAGTCTATTCAACAAATGGTGCTAGAACTGGATATCCATAGCTAAAAGAAGGTAAGAGGACTCCTATCTCATACCTTATACAAAAATTAAGTCAAAATGGATCAAGGACCTAAATATAATAGCTACAAACAATAAAACTCCTAGAAAAAAATGTATAGAGACATCTTTAAGATCTTGTTGTAGGTAGTGATTTCTTAAACCTTGTACCCAAAGCACAAGCCATGAAAGAAAAAATAGATAGATGGGACCTCCTTAAAATTAATCACGTTTGTTCTTCAAATGACTTTGTTAAGAAGGTGAAAATGCAGCCTACCCATTAGGTAAAATTTTTGGAAACCACTTATCCATTAGGTGTTTGATCTCCATGTTATGTAAAGAGATGGTACAACTCAACCACAAAAAGACAAGCAGCCTTTCCTTTCGGCTGCATGCAGCAAGAAGTGGCAGTGCAAATTTACAAGAGGAGGAAGTTTGTCACTGATGGCATCTTCAAAGCTGAACTGAGCGAGTTTCTCTCTCAGGAGTAGGTGAAGATGGCTACTCTGGAGTTGAGGTTTGAGTTACACCAACCAGGACAGAAATCATTATTCTGGTCACCAGGATGCAGAATGTTTTCCGTGAGAAAGGCTGGCAGATCCAGAAATTGACTGCAGTGGTTCAGAAGAGGTTTGGCTTCCTTGAGGGCAGCGTAGAGCTTTATGCTGAAAAGGTACCACAAGAGGTCTACATGTCATCGCCCAGGCAGAGTCTCTGCATTACAAACTCCCAGGAGGGCTTGCTGTGCAGAGGGCCTACTGTGGTGTGCTGTGGTTCATCACCGAGAGTGGAGCCAAGGGCTGTGAGGTCGTGGTGCCTGGGAAGCTCTGAGGACAGAGGACTAAATCCATAGTTTGTGGAGGTGCTAATGATCCTCAGTGGGGGACCCTGTTAACTACTATATTGATACCACTGTGCACCATGAGCTGCTCAGACAGGGTGTGCTGGGCATCAAAGTGAAGGTCACGCTGCCCTGGGACCCCAGTGCTAAGATTGGTCCTACGAAGCCCCTACCTGACCACGTGAGCATTGTGGAACCCAAAGATGAGATCCTACCCACCACTCCCAACTCAGAGCAGAAGGGTGGGAAGCCTGCACCTGGATTAACTCATCTGTCATTCAGAATCAGATATGGGATATATGTAATTTTAAAATTTATTGTGATAACAGCACGTAATACCTCATTTTAACTATTTTTAAGTACACACTTAAATGATATTAATTGCATTCACAAAGTCACACTACCATTACAATTTTTCCATCATCCCAAACAAATAAGTGGAATCACAGTATTTGTCCATTTGTGTCTGGCTCATTTCACTCATGGTTCCATCCATGTTGTCGCATGTACCAGAATTTCATTCCTTTTCACAGCTGAGTTATATCCCAGTGTATGTATGTATCATAGTTTTATCCATTCATCTGTTGGTGGACACTTGGGTTGCTTCCACCGTATGGGTATTGTGAATAATGCTATTAATAATGATGTACAAGTAAGATTTTTAAGATGATTTTTCCTGATGAATACGGAAATATCTATTGCATGTAGAAAATAAACTGGCAATTTATATTTTGGGTAATACTATGTTCTAGGGGTTGCACATTACATATATTCTCATGTGATACTCATCATCTCTAAAGTATAAAGGGAATTTGCTTGTGTCACTAAAGTATAAAAAGCATTTTTAAAAACTTAAAAAAAAAAAAAAGCACCCAATTAAAACATGGGCAAAAGACTTGAACAGAAACTTTTCCAAAGAAATACAAATGGCCAAAAAGCACATGAAAAGATGCTCAACAGCTCTAGCTATTAGGGAAATGCAGATCAAAACTACAATTGAGATATCACTTCACGCCTTACAGAATGGCCATTATTAAAAAGGCAGAAAACTAAGTGCTGGAGAGGATATGGAGAAATGGGAACACTCCTTCACTGTTAGTAAGAATATGAAATGGTGCAGCCTCTGTGGAGGACAGTTTGGTGGTTCTTCAGGAACCTAAATATAGAACTGCCATATGATCCAGCAATCCCGCTACTAGGAATATATTCAGAAGAACTGAAAGCAAGGACACAAACAGACGTTTGCACAATGAAGTTACTAGTGGCATTTTCACAATTGCTAAAAGATGGAAACACGTGTCCATCAACTGATGAATGGATAAACAAAATGTAGTATATACATACAATAGAATACTATTCAGCTGTAAGAAGAAATGAACTTGGGATGTATATGATAACATGGATGAATCTTGAGGACACTATGTTGAATGAAATAAGCCAGGCACAAAAGGACAAATATTGTATGTCTCACTAATATGAACTAAATACAATGAGTAAACTCATGGAGTTCAACTCTAGAGTATAGGTTACTAGGAGATGAAATGTGGGTTCAGAAGGGGGAGCTGATGCTGAATGTATATAGAATGTTTAGTAAGGGGGATTGTAAATGTGGGGAAATGGTTATAATTTATGGTAACATGTTATAGTGAGTATAATCAACACTGCTGATTTATAAATGTATTTGTAGCTGAAAGGGAGCGTCTAGGGAAGTTAATGTCGATTGAAAGAAAGGTAGACAATAATCTAGAGACTGTATAACAGTGATTTTGGTGGTCAATGATGACTGTGTTAATTTCAAATACAAGCATGTTCCTCTTTTACAAGGTGTTAAGAATATGGAGCCACATGGAACAAATGTAACTAATGTACCTTATAGACTACAGTTGACAGTAATTTTGTAATATTTTTACAGCAATGGCAAACAAGGTACTATATCAATGCTAAGGGTCAATAACGGGGGGGTATAAGGAGGTATGGAATTTTTCATTTTGGAGTAATAAAATCGTTCTGAAATGGACAGAGCTGATGACAGCACAACTCTGTGATGAAACTGAGAGCCACTGAGTATACACTTTGGATGGACTGTACAAGGCATGGGACCGTATAACACAGCGAACCCCGTGGTGAATGATGGACTGTGGTAAACAGTACAAAAATGAGAATGCTCTCTCATGGACTAAAACAAATATACAATACTAATACATAGTGTTAATAATAGGATGTTTTGTGGGGAAAACACACCAAATATAAGTATACAGACTATACTTAGCAGTAATAATTTTGATTATGTTCTTTCATCATTTGTAACAAATATCTCACAGCAATGTAAGGTGTTGGTATTGGGGTGATGTGTGGTATGCATGATTGTTTTATTAATTCACAACTTCTCAAATAGAAAAAGAAAAAATTCTCAGCATTTGTGTACTAAGATATTATATATACGCAATGCCAAATATATGTGAAATTAAAAGATTATTATAAAGTGTATGGCAAAAGTTAAAAAAAAAAGAAAAGAGCCAACCTATCTAGTGTATCTGCCTTCAGCAGTCCAGCAGACCAAAACACCAGGTTAGGGGCCTCTCCTGCTGCTTTGCCTTTACTAGCTGCAGTCCACAATAACGGCACCTTCTAGCTACAGTGTCTCCCCAGCTGACCTGGGAATTCTGCTGAAGGTGGTGGGTGGGAGCACTAAATGATGCCGCCTTCAGATGAGGTTCTCTATCCATGTTTAATGAATGAATGACTGAAGTTGTGGGGGATGGTGGCAATATTCTGTGCAGGATACATTATATTTAAAAAAAACTTATCCTATTCTTTAACTGAAAGCCCTTAGAACTGAATCACCCTTTCAGGGGGTCAGGAGTGCTGCCTATTGTAAAAAGGAGTGAAGGGAGACCAACTGATCAGTATGTAGCCCTCTTTCTGCTCTTACAGGAGAATAGCTTCCTCTCACTTTAGTGAGGGCTCTCACTCAGAACTCCCAGAAGATCTTTTGGCCCTGGTTTTATTTTTCATATTAGTGCATATTATACAACACTCCTCAGCTGAGAGGTTCCTTCTTTTCCTACTGTAAAAGAGAATTGCCGAGGTGGGACTTCCAGCTATGGCTTGAGTGAAGAGGTCAGCAAACCTTATCCCCAAAAAAGGACTATAAAGCTAGATAAAACCATGCTCTGGAAATCGATTAAAGGTATGGGAAGCAATAATGTTTGAAAAAAAAAGATGCACTTGAGGCACGGACAGCAGGAGTCTGTGATGTTCTTGCTTGGGGGCTGCTCGCACCGCACCCCATGGCCCCTGCTGGCTCAGTTGTGGAGGCTGGGCCAGGGCAGGGCAGGGCAGGGCAGGGTATGAGGGCCCCAGGGTCAAAGGAGACTCACTCAGTTTGAAATAGTAGATGATATCCGTATCCAGCCAAGTTGCCAGTGGAAATGACAGGCTCAGCAGAGGGTGAATGGGAAGGGCCAATGACTCCACACACCTAGAACTCTGGGTGGGGCAAGCAGACTCCTGCAGGAGTCTGCACACTGAGCAGCAGAGGCGGACGGGCCGTCCACACCCCCCCAGCCGCTGCCCGCATGATCCTCAGTAGATACAATTCATTGACTGGACATCATCATGGTTAAAAAGAGTTAAACTTTAAAAACACCATTAAGAAAATTAAAAGACAAGCTACAGCCCGGGAGAAAATATTTGCAAATTGTATATCTGAAAAAGGACTTGTATCCAGAATACATAAATATCTCTTAGGACTCAATCACAAGAAGAAAATAAGAACAACAACAATCCAATTAAAAATGGGCAAAAGATATGAACAGATACTTCATCAAAGAAGATATACAAATGGCTAATAAGTACATGAAAAAATGTTCAAAAACATTAGCCATCAGGGAAATCAAAGTTAAAACCACAACGAGCTACCATCACATATCTGCTAGAATGGCTATAATTAAAGTTGAACAATACCAAGTTTTGGCAACAGTGTGCATCACCAAACTAGAACCCATGTACATTGTTGGTAGGATTGTAAAATGGTAGAGCCAGTTTGGAAAGCAGCTTAGTAGCTTCTTAAAGGTAAGCATAAACTTAAACATACAAAACCCAGCAATTCCACTCCTAGAAATCTAGCCAAGAGAAATGAAAATGTTGACACAATGACATGTACATAAATATTCACAGTAACATTTTTCTTAAGAACCCAAAACTGGAAATAATCCAAATGTCCATCAACTGATAAATGGGCCAACAAAAGGTGTTGATGAAAAAGGAACGAAGTACTGATAATGCAAAAACTTTAAGCAAAAGAAGTCAGACAAGAAAACACTATATATGATTCCATGTATATGAAATGTCCAGAAAAGGCAAGTATTTATAGACAGAAACCAGATCTGTGGTTGACTAAGACTGGGGGTTGGAGGGGAGATTAACTGCGAATGAGTATCAACAAATTTTATGGGGTAATGGAAATATTCTCAAACTGTACTATGGTGATGGTTGTGCAATTTTATGGTATATTATACCTCAATAAAGCTGTCTGAAAAAGAACAGAAAAATCAAATAGAATTGCTGACAATTCAAATATAGCTGCTTTGCCTTTACTAGCTGCAGCCTCTTGTCCCTTTTCTTCACAAGCTTTTGAGATTTGTTAAAACTGATTTTAAAAATCATTTCTAGATTACTCAAGCTAGTTCTCTAAACTTATCACCCTTCTAGGCCGTCTAAAGCGTGAAATTGCACATTGTTGACCAGAAAACCACCCGGATCCATTAAACTGAAGCTGGACACACAGCAGAAAGGAGGATGTAAGAACTTAAACTCCAAATCCCTGCGGTGTTCTAAGTTTGACAGAGACAACAGTTTGAGACTTTATTCACTGGTGAGGACAACGTGAGCCTTCAACGACTTTCTCTTTGGGCCACCCAGCTCTTGCTTTATCCACCCCGTGTACCCTATACGTATTAGAAAGCCTGGCTGGATTCTCTCAGCTCCTTCTAGAAACTCACTTAACCATCACCAGAAACTGTTCCAGTCATAACTATTCATTAAATGGCACTCGATGCTCATCTTATGATTCAAGGAGGTTCTCCTCTTCCTGACAAGGGAGGAAAACAGAATTAAAATAGGACAGGCTTCTGATTTTGGTTAAATTGTTTAGACCTGCTTTGTATTTGCAGCCCCATGTAAAGATTTCCATAAGAGTCCCTTCTCAACAAGAGTGAATTTTAATCTTTGTAAAGGAGTAGGCAGAGCTCTCTGGCTGCAAGCCATCCTCAGGGGAGACAGGTCCTGCCTGGGGGTCAGAATACTGGTCTCTCTATAGTTTACCCCATTCACCTGGGCACCTACTTTATACTCTTGTCATCACCCTGATCAACATCTATTTTGTGTGGCATTTCCTTCTGTCTCCATAACAGGGGAGAGAAACTACTGGCTCTAATATTTCTCTTGGTGCCAAAATGAAGCACAGTAGAACTTCCAGGTGTGCTGAAGTGGATAGATGGGCTGCCTACCACTCAAGGAATACAATGTTAACACCACCTAAAGCAGACACGGCCAACAGCGATGACCTTTCTAATCAATCCTACAGGCCTGTCACTTCCTACTGGAGACAGGCAACAGAGAAGAGCAGAATAGAAAGAAAGAAACTAAGGATTACTCATCAGCTCCTCTACACTGGGAACAAATCAAGGCATTTTCATATAAGTTCTCACTTAAACCTTAAAACAACCTTATCAGCTAGGAATAATTAAGCCCATCTTAAAGTTGTGTAAAATGAAAACTAGGGAGTGAAGGGTGGGGCATGGGAGGGGGAAGTGAGGAAGAAGTTTCCCAAGAAAGACAAGTGGGAGGCTGGTGTGTGAGCAGTTGGGTCTTCAGACTCAAAGCCATTCATTTGTTCAGAAGCTAAGTTCCTCCAGAATGCAGACACTGGAAATGCAATGGTCCATCAACCATGGTCCATCAACACAGACCCCAAATGGCCTCCACAGAGTTTAAAGCTCTAGTGGGGACACAAACATTAATAATCAGAGTCACAAAAATAAAAGTGTAGTTGCAAACTGTGGCAAGTACTGTAGAAATTCAGTATACTTTCTATTAAGAGGACATGGCCTCTCAACAAGCACCAATGTTCAATCACTACCAGAACTTATTTATTCCCAGCCCTGAAGATGTATGTCGCTGAGGATGTAGGTAATGGAAAATATGTGACACAGTACTTATATACATTCATCATTATTTTACAAATACTAGTTGAATGAACGAATGCTTCTGTTTCAACGAGAAAATGGTACAACAAAGCCAAAATATGATTTGTTTCATTTTTATTTTCTATCTCAGTTTCAGTAAGTCAAAGAACTGATTGACACATATGATAAGCTATCACCATACATATATATATACATACACTGTTTCTACTTTTTCTTTTTCACTGAACAAGGTGATATATATTTTTTCAAACCAAAGTGCAAATGAAGAAAAACTATATATGGGAAAAAAAAAAAAAAAGCCAAAAAGGTGTGTGTGGTCAGAAAGTAAATGAATATGCACCATCAGAGGGAAAAAGCACTAAGGAAACATTTTCATCTCACAGGTTAAAAAATCAAGCAGTAAGTACCAATCGAATACCTCTAAAAATAGCAAATTTGGAACCATTAGCCATTACTGTGAAGGAAGTTCCTAGTTTTTCATTTTTCCATCACTACATTGCTGTATTCTTCACAGTGCAAATATAAAAGTCATCAAAGTCAGGGTTTTATGGCAATCTCTTGCTAAAATATATTCTATTTTAATGTACATGCTATAAAAGTATACTAAAAAGGTCAATCATTAGAGCTCTGTTAAAATTAAGAATTTACTTTTTTACATATAGAATAATGTACACTCAACCCTAAAAGTATTGAGGAAGGCTATTACTGTGACCTCAAATGTTTCTAGCTTCATATTTTGTGTAAATAATATTAATTTTGTAATACATGTACTCAGTAGTGCTCTCTTATAACTCTATATTGCAATGTCTCACCAATTGCTTTAAAGAAAAATGCCGAGTTAGCCATGTATCTCCAGGAGTTCTTACTTGTGCAAACCACTGAGTTTTCAATGTAGGTTCCTATTACAAAAGTTTCATTTAATTCTTTAAACTTTGGTATCCCACATTCTCTTATGAGCAACATTTGGAGCTGTTAATGAAGCAAATAAATACAAGAGAGGGTGGAAATTAACTTGTAGGTGGCTTGATTTTTAAAGTGATTTCCCTCCTGTAATAATATTTCCAATATCAATTCTAGACTTCTGCGGAACAATGTGAAATGCTGCTGACTGGACACACTCAGTGGCGATGAATCGACTGAGTGCCTGCCAGACCAAGAAATCAGACCCCTGGTACTAAGCTTAACTCTATCTGCTATAATCATGTAGAGCACATGATGAGATTGCTAATTACAGACTACGTACATGGAAGCCAGGCATATCTACAATCTTCTGTTTTAGGTATAGTAGTGGAATGTAAATATAAAAGAACTGAAATTTCCTTCTGATTTAAACAAAAATATTTACTCTTTTCATTAGCAAAACATTTCTTAAAATATACCTCTCTCCCCTCTGAACATTTATCCAGGAGCACGAGACAATTTTTGAAGGTTTAGTGCCGACTGTTCAATACAATAAATATGGCTGTAGAGAGCACAGAGCAAGAGCAGCTTATTTACATTCATTTATAAGAAATTTAATCTCTTCTGGTTACAGTATCCAGTCCAACAAAAGAAAGGTTTGGCATTCATGTGCTTTTTGTTCTTGGTGGGAATCACTTCTGCTTGATTATAATTCTTGAAAGAAAAAAAATAATCAGCTGATGTCCTAGGATTTTATGACATGATGTGAAAGAGCAATGGGACAAACACTGGCCACTCCCAAGGAGGTCTTCTGGGTTTGGGTTTCCAGGTAGATCTTCCTCCTTCCCAGGAGAATCTCCAAGGGGCTGCATAGGGAATCAGGAGGCATACAGAACGCTGTCCGGGAGCAGGTCATCCGCGCTGCGTCCAGCACCTCCTGCTTGGCTCTGGCCACCATGCCCCACCATTACTCTGCAGACTGGTCTTGCTATGTGCCCGTGGTTTATAGAACATATGGAAACCAGTTCACAGGGAAACAAGGAAAAGCAGAGGTGGACCTAGAGGTGACCCACGCCACACGTCACAGCTTCATGCTGCCTCCTGAGCTATTGTCATTGGTTGAGACAATCCGGGAAGGAGTCACACATTTTGTTCTTCAGAGCAGAATTCTCCTCTGTTCCTCTTGGAAAGTTTTTGCTGGATCACGTTGTTCCAAAAGAGTTTATCAGACGGAGGGTCTGAGGGCCTGCTCTTCTAGCAAGTCAGTAATGGCAGAAATGTCAGCTTCTCTCTGTTGAGTTCTGAACCCACCTCAAAGCAGAATTTTTCCCCTGGCATAAGATGACCTCTTTGAAAAGTGGACAATCTTTTTTTTTTTTTTTTTTGATCCAACAGCCTTCAGAAAATACTTCAGACTAATAGAGGAGGAAGAGCAGTGCCAACTGACTTCCTACTGTGCCTTATATAAAATACTTTGCTAAAATTAAGAGCAGCTCCAGTGCAAAAGTAAATATTTGTGCAAAGGGCACATTGCCAGATGCAATCTTAAGACATCCTCAATTTACTCATTTTATAGTGTTTGACTCTTTAAAATATAAGTCTTTTAAATTATGAAAAAACAAACCATATTTGCAAAAAGCAACTAAGGGGCAGGAAGTTAACATCAGAAAACACACTTTAGAAAAAGTACAGGATATTTTGTCAGCAAGTTGCTACTTATTTCATACCTTAGATCAACTGTTTGTTAAATATTCACAGCAATTTCAGAGAAGAAACAGTCATGTCTGTAAAACTTCAATCTATTGCATTTTCAACCATTTTTCTGTACAATTACAAATTTCCATCTCTCAGTGCTGTCCTGGAGAATTCCTAATTGCCAGTCCTTCTGTCTCTGGATCCAGTTATACCTTCAAGGTGGGCTGTAGGATTCCTTTCTCAATGAGATGAGTCTTCAGGGTTTTATATATATTTAACTGCTGTTCTGGTTGAAGCACCAACAACTGCTGTAGAACTTTGCTGGGATTTGGACCCCTGGTAAAAAAAAGCAGAAAAGACAAGGTTCACACTATTTGAAGAGGGCTAAAGGAAGCACATACCCCCAATTTAAAACCAGCATGCCCTTAAGTGTAGAGTAGCAATCTTTATAGAATTAAAACAGTTACCTCTTGATAAGAGCTCACTTTAATGTGCATTCTTAGCATCAGGGGAGGAAAAAACCCCGGAACTATTCTGCTTTAAGGGGCTTACAGTTCAGATGTGGAAAGAATACACAAGCACAAAACACAAGAACAATTCAAGGCAGTTTAGGGGTGCAGGCCTACATTCTACAAAAATGCTCAAAATGGCAACCTGAGTTAGAGCTGGGATAGACAAATCATGACAGTGGACAAGACAGGAAAACTATTCTGTGAGGTAAGGGGCAAAATTCCTGAAGGGCATGAAAATATAACTTAAAATTTTAGCCTCAAGGAAATCTCAGACAATGGAAGGTATTTTGTTGAAGAAATACTAGTGGGGGACTCTGAATTTTCATAAGGCAGAACACAAAAGTCCTGAGCTCAGCACTGAAGCCTCCAGCCTGGGATATACAATAGTTGCTATAGCCTTTGTTCAAATAAAATTTCAGGTAAACACCCAATAGAGTAATCTCCATCCCCCTCCCCCCACCCCCCCAAAAAAGCAATCTGCTATAGTCGAAAGCAGGACGGGGAGGAGAAGAGCCCTGTCCTCACCTACCTGCCAGAGCAGCTCAAGGGGGGAGGAACTGAGCCCAGGAAGAATGAAGTAATACTGGGTGGTGACTGGATGCACACGCCCTATTCTCCAGCAAACAACTCGAGAGCCCGAACAGGGGCCCCTCTTCAAGTGGCCCCCGTTGGGTAAGCTCCTCCAATACCCAGCTCCAGCCTTCTCATGGCTCCATGCACTGGTGCACCCTGGAGTGGAAGAGTTTCCAAACAGGGCTCCTCCCCTCATGCTTTGCCCTCCCGTGACACTGTTACAGTCACGGGATTGCAATTTCTCACTCCCTGGGCTCTAGAACTCAACCCATTTATAAAGTGGAGATTGTTTTTGTTTCTCTACTTACACTTCTAAATTGCTACTTTGTCAAACTCAAAATGAATGTGATTAAAATCTTAATGTATATTTATTGTTCTTTGTAATTTGTACAGTCTACTTAATAGGAAGAGCACAGTATGGTTTACTTTTTGAGGAGAGCAATAAGTAAAATCCAATGAGAAAAAAAGCAAGAAATAAGTAATATATTGAGGATTGCACAGAATTCTGAGAAAGACATTTGCACCGGTAAATAAATTTATGATTTATAATAAATCCTCTTCAAATGGAAGTATAGGAAGTAGAAAATCCAGCTTCACAGAAACATCTGCTTTATACACACATCATTATGAGGATGACTACAGGAACTAATTTACTCTGGAATCTTTAATTAAAATATTTGCACAATATTCACCACACACCTACTATAATGGCTATTATTTAAAAAGTGGAAAATAACAAGTGCTGATGAAAATGCAGAGAAATAGAAAACCTCATACATTGTTGGTGGGAATGTAAAAAGGTTTGACCACTTGTGGAAAAAAGTTTGGTGTTTCTGCAAAAAGTTAAACATAAAACTATTCAATATCCTGGTGCGGTGGTTTGAAACTATGTACCCTAGAAAAACATATTCTCAAACTTAATCCATTCCTGTGGTTGTGGACCCATTGTAAGTAGAACCTTTGGTTAGGTTATGGTATGTTAGGGTATGGCCCAAATCAATCAGGATGGGTCTTAATCCTATTACTGGAGTCCTTTATAAGCAGAATGAAATTCAGACAGATATAAAGACACTGAGGGAGCAAATCAGAAGCTGAAAGTCAACAGAACCTGAAAAAGAAGTGAGAGACCAAGAGAGATTGCCACGTGCACTGCCACACGACAGAAGAGCCAAGGACCAAGGATCGCTGGCAGCCAGCCCCAGACTTCTCAAAATCGTGAGCCAATATGCTCCCATTGTGTAAGCCACCCCACTGCATGGTTATTTGCTTGATCAGCCAAGGAAACTAAAACACCTGGCCATCTGACTTGCAGGTATATACACAAAGGAATTGAAAGCAGGGACTCAGACAGGTATTTGTACACCAATGTTCACAGCAGGATTATTCACAATAGCCAAAATGTGAAAGCAATGCAAGAGTTCCTCAGAAGATGAATGGATGAACAAAATGTGATACATAGATACAGTGGAATATTATTCAGCCTTAAAACAGGAACAAAGCTCTGATACATGTTACAAAATGCATGAACCTTTAAGACAGCATGTTTAGTGAAATAATTCAGACAAAAGGACAAATATTGTATGATCTCAGTTTTATGAAATAATTAGAATAAGCAAGTTCATAGAGTCAGAAAGTAGAGTACAGGTTACCAGGGGTGATGGGCAAGGAGAACGGAAATTTAATGCATAATGGGTGCAGGGTTTCTGTTTGGGATGATGGGAAAGTTCTGGTAATGAAGGGCACAATATTGTGAATGTGATTAATCCACTGAATTATATGCTTGGGAGGGATTGAGATGGAAAAGTTTGTTGTACATGTATTTCCACAATTAGAGAGAGAGAGAGAGAGAGAAAGAGAGAGACTAAAGAGACAATGACAATTAAATAGAAAACATGATCCTACACTAGACCTAATAATGGGAGGAGAAAATGCCCAAAGGACATTATATTGGGACAGATGAAAAAATTGGAATAAGGACTGTAAGCTTTATATCAATGTTAAATTTCTTGAACTTGACTGTACTTAATGAGGTTATGTAAGTGAATATCCTTGTTCTTAGGATATAAACGTGGAAGTATTAAGTGTTCAAGGAGCATGATGTATACAATCTATTCTCAAATGGAAGGGAGAGAGGGAGGGGAAGGGAAAGGAAGGGAAAGAGAAGGAAGAGAGAGAAAGTCGGCAAATTTGGCAAAATGTTAAAAGCTGGTGGATCTCAGGAGGTATACTGGAGTTCTCAGTATGGGCTTTGTATTATTTTTGCAAATGACTGTAAGTTTGCAAGCATTTCCAAATAAAAAGTAAAGAAAAAAGGGGAACATATTCTATAGATGTTTAAAAATAATGATATGCGCTAAACAATTTTTATGTTTCCCTCATCATAAAACTACACATCTTTAAATATATATATATATATATATATATA
>JAQZBX010027775.1:0-28170 GCA_029593785.1 Cabassous unicinctus | reverse complement strand
CTGGGGCAGGTGCTGATCGTCTGCCCCCCCCCCCCTCTGGCTGATGCAGCCCCAGCGGGAGGGAGCCCACGAGCTGGGCAAGGCGCCGGGGCAAGCGCAGTGGCCTTACAGGGAATCTTAGGCGGGCTGTCCTTAACCGCAAGGCCCATGCAGCCATCCTCTGTGCTGGAGAGCCTTGGGTATTTGCTTTACTACTGGGGATGCCAGGTTGGTACAGATGGCATCAAAACAAGCTGACACAACTACAGCCTCCTAATTTTTCCAAAGACACAGAAAGTAGGTAGAAGGGCGGTGACTTAAATCCAGGTCCGTCTGACACCAAAGTCCACACTTTCATTCATTCTGCTATAGTGCTGCCTGCCCTGGAGCGCGGCAGCAGGCCTCCTGCGCGCATGCGCAGAGAGCTCGCCCACGGCTGGCCGCCTAGGTGCGCCACCTCTGTAGCAAATCTTGTCTTTGTTCTCCTACATGGAACCTGAGAACTTTAGATTCTTCCACCGGTCTCCGAGTCTGTTCGCTTTTCGTTTGTTTTCTCAGTCCTTTTTATCTTTGTGCTTCTGTTTGGATAGCTTCTATTGCTGTGTGTTCAAGTTCACTCATTTCTTTCTTCTGCATGTCTAGTCAGCAGTTAATTGTGTCCAGTGATCTTTTGCATATCAGCCATTGTCTGTTTCATTCCTAGAAATTTCACTTGGTTCTTTCCTCATTATGTTCATGTTTTCATTTAAATCTATGAACTTATTTAGAATATTTATAGTAACTCTTAAAGTCACTGTCTGCTAATTCTTTTATCTATGTCATGTCTGAGTCTGTTTCTATTGACCGAAGTTTCTCCTGGAAAATAATTTACTACTATCTCACATGTCTAATAATTTTTTATCAAATGTCTGACATTGTAAATATTATGTTGTTGATGACGGGCTTTTTTTAATTTTAATTTATTTTAATTTTTTAAACTTTATTTTGTACATTTAATAATTGAAAATATAAACAATTAAAAACTAAAAAGAAAACACAGTTGAATAGAAACATACATTTCTTAATTAAATGTCCTGGATACATATAATTTTTTTTTTGAATCATACAATATGTTACATAATATATTTGGTTCATAGTAACGCATTCATACAGTATTTGTCCTTTTGTGTCTGGCTTGCTTTGCTCAACATAATGTCCTCCAGGTTCATCCATGTTGTCATATGCCTTATGACTTCATTTCTTCTTGCAGCTGCATAATATTCCATTGTGTGAATAGACCACAGTTTGTTTATCCATTTGTCTGTTGACGGACACCTGGGTTGTTTCCAGCTTTTGGCAATGGTGAATAATGTCGCTGTGAACATCGGTGTGCAGACTTCTGTTCATGTCAGTGCTCTCAGTTCTTCTGGGTATATACCCAGTAGTGGTATTGCTGGGTCATGTGGCAAGTCTATATTCAACTTCTTTAGTAACTCCCAAATGGTACACTGGCTGTACCATTCTGCATTCCCACCAGCAGTGAAGAAGTGTTCCTATCTCTCCACATCCTCTCCAACACTTGTAGTTCTGTCTTTTTAATAGTGGCCATTCTGGTCGGTGTGAAATGATATCTCATTGTAGTTTTGATCTGCATTTCCCTAATCATGAGTGATGTGGAGCATTTATTCATGTGTTTTTTTGCCATTTGTATTTTTCCTTTGGACAAATCGATGACTGGCTTTTAATGTTTTTCTTTAAAGGGTGTTAAAGTTCGTTTTGTTAGGCAGTGAAGTTACTTACAGATCATGTTAATCCTTTTGATTCTTTTCTAAGCTTTGTTTTAAGCGTTCTAGAGCTATTCAGCCCATCCACTCGAGCAGGACCCTTCTGAGGTCTTTACTAATTACCTGAGAGTTCAACAAGGGATCTCTACTCCAGATGGCAGGAGCGCATCTAGGGTCGTCTTCTAGCCCTGGGCCAGCCTTGGGAATGGCTTAGCTTGTAGATTCTCATAAGTTAACCTTTGCCAAGGCCCGTGAGTGTCGCTCTTCACGTGTGCAGATTAGTATTCAGCCAGAGTCCTAAGGGCCCCTATGCAGAGTGCTGGGCACTTTCTTTACATGTCATCTTCCTCTTCAATATTCTTCCCCAAATTGCTGCTGTCTTATTCTCCCACCCCAACTCCAATCTTTGCCTTCTCAACTCAGCAAGCTGTGTTCTGCTTGCACCCCCTCCTCTGCTGCCCACAGCAGAAGAGTTTAAGAAAGCCGGAGTGGTTATGGGGCTCACCGTTTGTTTCCCTTCTCTCAGGGATCACTTTCTACACTGCCTATTGTCCCAAAAGCTGAATACATTTGTTTCATGGATTTTGTCCAGTGTTCTAGTTGTTTATGCCAGAAGGAAAATTTCTGTTTCAATTACTCCTTCACTGCCAGAACAGAAGTTACTAGTTTTTAGTCTGAGTCAATACAAAACATCTGTGCTGAAGGGGCTGCCTTATATAATAAGGGATGTTACAGCAAAAGAAACCCAGTGATGGGAGAACCAGAGAATGCTGCCCAGTGCACAGGCTAGGCAAGGGGGCAGAACTGGGCAGGCTTCTTTGGAAAAGACACTCAAGTTGAGTTGTGAAGTATCTCAACCTTTATGGATCTAAATCAGAACTCCTGCTATCCCCCCAAACCCTGCTCCTCCCAGTTTCCCCATCTCGGATAATGGCAACTCCTTCCTGAGAGCTGCTCAGACCAAAAACCTCGATTTCATCTTTGTCACCTTTCTTTCTCTTTTATCCCACATCCAATGCATTGGCAAATCCTTAAGATCTACCTTTAAGCTATATCCACAATTCAACCACGTCTCATCACTGCTACAACCCTGGTCGGAGCCACTATCGTTTCTTGCTTGTGTTTTTGCAGCAGCCTCCTAATCGAGCTCCTGCTTCCACCCTTGTCTGTCTACAATCCATTCTCAACCCAGCAACCAGAGCGATCCTTTCAATGCATAACTCCTTGTTAACACCTTGCAGCAACTCCCGCCTCACTCCGAGTGAGCTCTTGCAGTGCTTTACAAGTCCTGCGTGCCTTTCTCACTGCGTCTCCTCCTATTCTTCTCCTTGCTCACTCTCCTCAGATCACACTGGCCTCCTTCTAGTTCCCGGCACGGGCAAGGAATGTCCATGGCAGGGCCTTTGCCCTTGCCCACTGCTTCCCCTTACTGCTCTTTGCCCAAACACTCACAGGGCTTGGTCCTTCACTTCCTTGGAGCCTGCTCAAATGTCACCTTCTTAGTGAGGCCTCCCTGAGCTCTCCAAACTGCAGGGATCCTCATACCTGCTCTAGCATCCCCATCCTTCCTCCCTCCCATGGCACATATCACCGTCCAGTCTATTATGGGCTAAGGTATTTAGTGTGTTTACTGTCTGCTCCCTCCCACCACCACCACTACCATCGCCATCACTCCTAAGCTCTAAAAGTCAGGACGTTTTGTCTGTTTTATTCACTGGTTCTCAGCATCTGAAATAGTGCCAGGCACATAGTTAGCTTCAGAAAGCATTTCATGAAAAAATGAATGTTGAAGGAGAGGTAGGATGGAGGTAGGCAGTGAAGGATGAGAGAAGAGCATGGAGAAGCACTGAGGGTGGGGAAAGTGTGGTCTGATCAGGAAACCGAGATTAGGTGGACAGGCAGGATTGAAGGCGTACAGGGGTGTAGCTAAGACGCAGGGGCTCTTTGTCGTGCTCGGGTGTTTGAGCTGAGCTGAAAAGCAGGAGCTGTGTCCCGGGAAGAGCCTGTGGAAGGTGGGGGTGGGGAGGGGTGCAGGGAAATCTCATCCGACTATTACCTTAGGAAGACCACCCTGGCAGAAGACCGTTAAAGGGTGGTGAGGCCAGAGGCGAGGAGACCAGATGATTCCATTTCAATAACCCCAGTGATGAAGATGAGGCTATGAATTAAGTCAGCGGCCAGAGGCATTGAGGACAGAGAGACTGGGTTCAAAATGTACTTAAGAAGTGAAATCTTCAGGACTTGGTAAACGAATTGGTTGATAGTGGGAGCCTAGGGTGACAACCAGCTTTCCAGCTTGGACAGCTAGAGGGACGGTGGTGCTGTTAATTGAATACCGAGGTACTCAATCATGCGGCCTCACCAGTCATCTCCTGTTACTGGGCCATGAGGGCCCAGGGGTGATGGGCACAAAGTCAGACCATTCACCTGTAGCCACCACTTGTGCAAGCCCAGCTGACGGCAGGAAGCCTGACACAGGACCATCAGTCAGCAGCCTCTTTCCATTATGAAAGCACAAGCCTATAACATAAACGTTGGTTGAACTTGTTAGACAGGGCTTTGTGGCTTCTTGCCCCATCTTGACTTCCCTATGAAGCAAGTAGAGAAGGGTTGCATGGGTTTCCCTAAAGAGAAGTTCAGAATTGTCTCAGGCTATAAACGGCAGGCAGCAGGGATCATCATCCCCGTCAACAAACGACAACAAACGTGGGGAGGGGAGGCAGCCTGGACAGATGCCCTGAGAGCCTGGAAAGAAGCAGCAGAGCCTGCCTGTGAGGGGAAAAGAGCTGTTAAAGAACTCACCTGAACACGGGCAGCTTACGCGGCAACGACCCACGCTTTACGGAACGGGGTTTGTGGGGAGCTGCAACAGTGAAGGTTAGGATTTAAAGGTGTGCACTGGAGGAAGGTGGACTATTTGCACTCACCCAGTTAGAAAGCCTTTATGAACCACCTATAGCACATAAAATGACAGGTAGCAGTGTAAGATTGCCACATGAATAGACTAGTCAGATCACTGTAGGCTGGTGCACTTGGAGGTCTCTCTATATAATCTTTTTTTCTTTTTTTGAGGTACCAGGGCCGGGGATTGAACCCAGGACCTCGTATGTGGGAAGTTGTTTGGTTTTTGCTGTTGTTGTTGTTTTTAGGACGCACCGGGGACTGAACCCGGGACCGCCCATGTGGGAAGTAGGCACTCAACTGCTTGAGCCTCATCAGCTCCCAATATATATACTTCTAATAAAGTGTTATGCCTAATTACAAGAACGACATGTACATGTACTTTCTTTGTTTAATCATGCTGCTAAAGGTGGTAATTTTGCTATGTGCCACCTGCCCAATGAGAGAGCCACGCGTATACTTTGACTGTTAGAGTAACAGCCAATGATGTTGAAGTAGCTACCTTCCCTTGGGCATCAACCTGACCATCAACTGACCCTACCATGAGTTTCATAGGTGAATCAAGCTGGGAAACCCACCTTCATGATGAACATGTCAAAAATAATGAAAGAAATAAAACATTTTGAGCTCAAAAGAACTCCATGGATCCTGGGATTCCTTTCGCAGCTATTTGTTCTATTTGTTTGCAGTACTGTTCTTTGGAGGATAGAGAGCTTTCTTTATCTATTGAGACCTGACCTGAACTGGTGGACAGAAATGGTGAAAAGAACTTATCCTGCATGACCAAGCAGACCTTGTTTAACCTTATCACTCCAAATGGCAATAAGTTCTTCTCTGGCTTTTATAAATATGTGAAACATGGGTGGACGTCTATGCTACTGCACAGCATCAACTTGTCTTTGCTTCTATGTATGTGATCAATAGCATCAGAGAAAGAGCTGGCCACTTGAAAACACACTGTATTAAAACACACCTCTATTTCACAAAACAGCAGTCACAGTGCCTGCTTGGGTCACTGGGAAAGCTTAGGATGGCAGTGTCGTTCACTTTCTAAATATTTCCGTATTTTGAATAAACCTATGGTTCCCTTTTTTGCTGACATGTTTACAATTTCTTTGTCTGAATAGAAAGGTGGAAGTATTACAGTATGATTAAGTTCCTTTAAATAAATACTTGGTAAAATGTGTGAAATCTGACAGAAAAAATAAACAATTATAAGTTCCATGGAACTTCTTGAATTTTTGTTCAGATGAAAGAAAAACTAAGACTGTTCAAAAGAGTACTGGGCTCTTCAATGCCGTTTGGTTTGTTTCAAAGAGCAAATCTGTGACACATATAACCTGATACACTCACAGGGATTGGCTCGAGGTAAAATTATTTCATGAGGACAACAATTTACCAAAATATCTAGCTAAAGCTTTCAAACTGGCACAGTGGCGACAGAGCTAAGGACCAGCGAGAGCAGTTCTACTCGAGTGGGCTCGTTACTGAGGAGAAGACCCAGCTCTGCTCCGTCCTCTGCTCTGCCTTGCACAGGGACAGCATGGCGCCGCCACCTTCCTCAGCATTGGCTTTGTAGGCGAAGGGGACAAGCTCAATAGTCCAAGTTCTAAAAACGTCCTCTTTGGGCCTCTCTGGAGTGACCACACACTCACTGTCAACATTTAGACTTAGTTTTGAAAAGAGGCTGCATGCGCTGTATCTGATTAGGGCATTAATGACAATTTACAGTGCATTTCACTTCTCACCCGTGAGTCATCAATCTGGATGAGATGCACTTCAAGGCTCTTTCAGCTCTAACTTCTGGGAGTCTGCCCATCTCTGTATTCTAGCATGGGTTTCTTGCTCGCTAAATACTTGGGACAACAATAACTAGATTAGTCAAACTTTGAATATAAATGTCAAAATGCACATACATAATTTTACTTTATTAGAAACAGAACAACCCCCTTAAACAGTGTTTTGGTATATTATAGACTCTAAAATTGCCATTTGGGTCCATGCTGCTGAACTCTTCCACCTCATAATATTATCTAATACCAGCTCTATGTTACAATGCCCCCAATTGTCCCAAGACCATCTTTTAGAGACTTTTTTAAAAAGTCAGGATCCGATCAAGGTGGACACACGTCACCTAGGTGGCTCTGGCTGGCTCCCTGACTTGGCTGCTGGGCCTCAATGTCCGAGTCTGTCACATATGTCATATCTCAGCCTGTGATGAGATTCCTTTCTACCCCCATGGAGTTGCTCCTTTGTGTCACTTGATCCTTACAGAACAGCTGTGTGTCAGGCGGTGTCCCAGCAGATAAAAATAGTGGGCAAAGAAAGGTTTTTGCTCTCATGGAGCTTACATTCTAGAGAGATAATAGAAAAGAATAAGCTTTGTAAAGTTAAAGTGCTATCAAATATAGGGGATTATCATTTTAGGTTACAGGCTGGAAGCAAATCTTGAATAAAAATCCTCCTTTGTACAAAATGGGTTTGGGTTAAAATGAAATTATTTCCACAGAATTCAGAGACGGTAAGACTTGCAGATATTAGAGCTGGAAGGGACCCTAGAGGTCATCTAATCTGGAGTCCACGTATTTTCAGATGGTATCAGTAACCATGTTAGTGGAATCTCCAGGAAACTTATGGCCCTAGACACTTATGGTACTCACATATAGAAGCCCACTCTTGAAATTCTGCAGAATAAGACAATCGGAACCCTGAGCTATTCCTAATTTTTATTCATCACCTTCCAGTTCCATGGATTTTCCTGACTGTCCTGTGAGAGCTGAAGTAGTGGGATAACCTTTGTGTAACAGTGATTGTCATTCTGGAGGGCGGAGCTTCTCCAGCGCTGTAGGCTGAGCTCAAGCAAACATGAAATCAAGATGGGTTTGGAGCCTTTCCCCTGGACCCGCGGGCAGGCAGTGCCTGGTCCTGTCCTTGGCTTTAAGCTTCTGGGCAGTGTGGTTGGGGAGTGCGTGCCAGTTCCTGGGATTTCATTCTCCCAATTAACAGATCTTAGTGCTGTTGGCTCTCAGTGAAGTTCAGGATAAGGCCTTTCTGTTCCTTTAGGACTGGCCTGATTGGCAAAGGGGTCTGTCCAGCTGGGGACAAACTGAAGCCATTTGTTCATTCATAGACAAGAGTCTTTGTACTCAGGAACAGTTGTTTTAAGGATAGCAAAATGGAGGACTTGAGAATTTAGGATAATACTGAATGAGTATCCTCTAGGGACTCCTCAGAGTCCTAGCAGACTCCCAGGTGCTATATACACTTGCCCTGGGGTTTAGGTTTCTTTATTTTTATTAATGAAGCTATTATGTAAATTTTCTTAAAGTAAACAATCAGCATCTAGCTTCAAATTTACAATTTCTGATGTCCTTCCAGAGTTCGTTAATGAATAAAGTAATAGCTAGCAATGTCACATCAATTCACTTAAATATACTAGAATCTGCCAATGTCCTCTTGAGCCTGTCTTTAAAAGGAGGCTAAGATTTCTGCTTGAACATATGAAAAAGGAACATTTAGTACAGTAGCAAACCTAGTATTGAACCAAGATTCTAGGAATGTGATAAAATCCGTCTAGTGGGAACCCTCGGACATGTCCCTTCGCAGCACGGCCAAATCCTTTTCCTAAGTTTATCTCAGCATGTCTGTCTGAAGTAGGCAATAATTTCCAAAAAGAAATTGCTGGATACTGTGAGGGAAAAAAAAAAAAGGAATTAAACATAGAGAATAAAAGAAACGCAAAATCACTTACTCAATCATTCATGCAACAAATACTCATTGAGTATCTACTATATGCTGGAGATACAAACAATGACTAAAACTAGTTCCTTGCTCTCATGGATTTTCCATTCTAGGGGTGCAGGTGATATTTGGGAAGACAGACAGTAAACAAAGATAAAATATATTGGCTGGTGCTAAGAAGAAAAAGCGAGGAAAGAGGATAAAGAATGGGAGTGGAAGGGTGCACTTTAGGTAAGGTGGCCAGGCAGATCCTCTCGGACGGGGCCAGTGGGCCCCATCCTGTCCCCTTCTAGCTGCAAAGGGCTGGTCCAACTCTGCAAGCACCTGGCTTTCTGGGTCCCAACAGCTCCGACGTGGCAGTGACCATCTTAGCAGCCTCCCGCCCCGCCATAGGAGATGGTTTCCTAGACCACTTGAAGCCTGTGTAACTAAGGGCCAGTGCTGCTTTGGGGTTGGCCCGAGACTCGCCTCTCAGCTCCAGTTCTGATCCGGAGGACTACATCAGCCAGTGTTCTCCAGAGAAACAGTACCAGCATGAGATTATACCTAGACATAATTTCAAGAAATCGGCTCATGCGACTGTGGGGGCTAGCAGGCTGAAATCTTTGGGGTAGGCGGGCAGGAAACTCTTGGGCAGGAGCTGTGCTACAGTCCAGCGAGGAATCTCTTATTCCCCAGGGAAATCTCCGTTTTGCTCTTGAGACTTTGCACTGACTGGATGATGGCCATCCAAGTTGTTAAGGATAGTCCCCTTCACTTAAAGTCAAAGATTGTAGATGTCAGTCTCGTCTAGAAAATACCTCCCCATCAAAGCCGAGGTTGGTATTTAATTAAATAACTAACTGGGTGCGAACTTAGCCAAATCCACACAGCAATCTCACCATCACGGAGACCCAGTCTGGGAACAACTGGCCTGACAGACGGGGGTGGTGGACGCATGTGACTGCGTGAGCCCCAGCTGAGGAGCTCTTGGGGCTCCCCCCGAGGCCGCTGTGTGGCAAGGCTTTCTTTGGTTGAAAAGCGTGAAGTTCCTACCACGCGGAGTTGCACCGCCGCTCTGTCACAAGAGGATGGTGAGGTTAAACACTTGGTTTATCGCTATCTGCTGTTTGGTAGTAAACAAGGAGACATGGATTTGAAGAAACCAGGAGCCTCTTGTTTAATCTTTTAAAATTTGAAGTGATAATAAGAATAGCTAATATTTCTTGAGCACTTGTTATGTGCTAAGTACTATTCTAAGTCTTATGCATTTTAACTCATTTAATTTTCACAACAACCTTATAAGGAAAAAACCTTTTTGTTGTTGCGTTTTACAAAAGAAGCTGAGGCATGGAGTGTTTAAGTACCTTGCCAAAGCCATTCAACTAGGAAGAGACAGAGCTAGGAGAGCAATAAAGTGTTGATAAGCATTAGAAATCCCTAAAAGTTTCATCTATTTCTGTATGGGAGGCATTATTTTTAAAGTATTAGACATAGCGACAAAGGATAGCAAATCTGAATTTTGTCAGTAATTATTTTTAAGCCTTTCAATAGCCCACCCTAATTAAATATTCCAGCATTCTTCTTAATAGTAGGCAACTTTGTCTTCAAGATCACAAATAAAATTAAGCAAAAGCAGGGGAGGTGACCTGATATTGAGATATCATGATAGTGAGAAATATTACTTAAGCAGTAAATTCTGAAGCTGAATTGCTTAATTATACATTTTCCTGCCATACAATTTACCTTTTATACCTTTATATTTACAGACACATACACAGATGTTACTATGTAACTGCTGCTTATACTATATAATAGGGTAGTAAATTAGTCTTTTCCACTTGTTTTCAATGTGAAAAAAGGTAAAATATCAAGAGGTCACACTGACCACAAACTCAATGGCAAGAAGGCATTGGGGGGAGGGGCTGTGGCTCAAGCGGTTGAGCGCCTGCTTCCCACATGGGAGGTCCCGGGTTCAGTTCCCAGTGCCTCCTAAAAAACAAAACAAACAAGCAATCAAATGAAAAAACCAACTCAGGGGAGCTGACGTGGCTCAGTGGTTGAGTGCCGGCTTCCCACATACAAGATCCCAGGCTCAATTCCTGGCCTTGGTACCCGCTCCCCCCCAAAAAAAAGGCAGCATTGGGAAGTGGGGGACTTTGAAGTGGTGGGAGGACCAATCAAACCGGAAGCCTGCATGAATAAGGACACGCAGCTCCATAAGGAAGGAAAGCCCATGGTTTGGGAGACTCTTCAGGAGGCACTGGTCTCACTGCAAGCACATGGCTGAATTGAGCAGGAGCTCAGCATTTACATGCTTCTCATGATCATAATAAGGAAAATACCATGGTGTGGTGTTCCTATTTTCATTTTACCAGCAGAGTTCTTCTGCTTCTTTACTCCTCTCTCTGTCTCTCGCGTTCTGGAGTTTCCCTTACCTTCAGCAAGCTTTTGCTTACGCTTGCTGTTTCCCCAAGTGGCTAATATTCTGGAAAGCGTCCTCAGAGCCGGTTTATTGAACATCTACTTCGTGTCCAGACCTTTGACATGGGGTGTATGAGTTAGTTCTCCAGGAGGTAGGCACTATTTTTATCCCAATTCACAGATGGGGAAACAGATGCTTAGAGAGGCTGAGCACCTTGCCTAAGGCCACAGGTCAGAGGAAATGTCCGGCTGTCCTTCCAAGGCTCAGAGGCTTCAAAGCAATGAGCTGAACGGCAGGGAACACAGCCTCCTGCCTCTCCTGCCTTCGGAGAGCCTGTTACTGATTTTGTACTTGCTGGAAGTTTGCTGTGAGTGCTAAACAGTGCTCCTCAGGTAGACGAAACACCACCAATTGTTTCTGGCACCCCAAGCATGCCAGTCACGTTACATGCACCACTGTTAATTTTATCCCTACAGTAACAACCCTATGCAGTTGGCAGTATTTTCCAATTTTATGGATAAGAGCTTGGACCAGAATGTAAATTAATGTGCTGTTTCCTTTACTGAAAAATTCTTACTTTGAAAAAAAGAAGTCAGCTGAGCTAAACTGTGCTTAGTGAGCACAGTGAAACAAGCGTGCTCACATTCTGCTCCAAGCTCCCTATCTCCTTGCAGTGTGTCCAAACAGCTTGAAGACCACACCTGGGGTAGCACTGGCTTAGAAAGGGCCAGAAAATCACAGGTACCGAGTGATGGAGACAGGATCCCAGCCAGGTCAGACTGGGCTCTTTCCAACACCACACGATCTTCCCAGTGAGTCAAAGTATGAGGTGACAGGCTTATCAAACAAGCCTGCCATAAGCTCACAGTATGTATGCTATATTAGAGAAACCCTGGCTATTGTAAATGCTCCATGAGAACTACAGAAGTTCATGCAGGTGACAGTGAGAGTTGCCCCCAAGAAATTAAAATAAGGGGATGAAATCAGCACCTACCATGGTTAGACTTGACCACCGGGGAAATGGATCAAGAGTCCACGTGTGGACGTGTGGTTGAGCAGTGTGGAAACACTCAAAGCACCGTTCACTGACCTGCAGACAAGCCTGATGACAGTTTCTTCAGCAAAACCTAAATTTTCTACTGCGCCCTGTCTGGACTGACCTTGTGCTCGGAATGGCAGTGGTGAACTTAGTGTGGGAAGGGAAGCCAAAGACGTGGAGTTGGCCGTGTATACCCAGCACAGACTGTTCATTGTGAGGCGGTTTTTTTCCTTTAAGATTTATTTATTTATTTATTTATCCCCCCCTTGCTGCTTGTGCTGCTGTGTCCATTCGCTGTGTGTCTTCTCCGTGTCTGCTCATCTCCCCCTTGCTGTGAGGTCCCGCTGCATCAGCCCCTCGCGCCGCGCAGCCGGCCTGCCCTCACAAGGAGGCCCCGGGAAGCGAACCCGGGGCCTCCCATATGGTAAACGGGGGCTCTATCTGTTGAGCCACACCTGCTTCCTGTTGTGAGGGCTTGCTGCATCAGCCCACTAGGCTGCGCGTGCCGGCCTGCTGTGAGGCGGTTTTGAGTCATCAGGCTTCCCAGCCCTGGATGGAAAAATCTCTTAAAGCTATTCCCCTTTCTAAACTTCGATTTCATTCTCATCAAGCAATCTTTTGACTGCCCAGTTTCCCAGGTACCATCAGAGAAGGGAGGTGCCCTGGAGAGGGGATACAGGGATCCTAGTCAAGAAAAGGAAATATCCACTGTTGAAAATCAGTAAATTAGAATTTTGGTTCTGTTTCGGCTTCTGCTGAATGTGGTTCCTGCAAACCAGTCTTCTTGAGGCAGATGAACTCCAGGAGTCCTCCAAGGCCAAGATTCATGGTGCCATCACCCTGGGACGGCTGCCTGGGCTGCCAGCCAGATACCACTACTCTCACCACCCCTGCTTTGAACCTTCAGAAATAAGCACAATTGTTGGCTATATAAAATGCTATGAAATAAAAGAAGTAATAGTTCAAGAGGATAAGTAAAAATTTCAGATGACTAAAAGCAAGGGAGGAATCAAATAGCATCAGAATTTAAAAAATAACAGGAACCATATGATTCAGAGAAGTGGCAAATTGCAACAACAAGCAAAGGCTGTGGAAGAGAATGAAAGTAAAAACATATTTTAGAGAGATAGGGAAAATTCCACCATATGAATGGAGATACTCTATTCTACAGTGATAATGAGGCCCAGGAAAAATCAGGAAGCTAGCAGGATGGTCAGCGTGGGATTAGGAAGGCCAAAGGCCTCAAATGACTGATGTGAGGGCGACGCTCTGAATGTCACCAGCTGCGAGGCGTTAAGCATTTTCATGGCTCACTCTTGCAGGGGAAAGATAATGAGCGGCGATAAAAGTGAAAACCAGCTGTATCTATGAAACTATCTTATAGTTTTAGATTTTTTTTTCCAAGGATTTATTTCTATTTACTTATTTATCCCCCCTTGCTGCTTGTGCTCGCTGTGTCCTTTTGCTGTGTGTTTTTCTGTGTCTGCTTGTCTCCCTTTGTTGGGTCATCTTGCTGTGTCAGCTCACTGCGCTGGCTGCACAGGCTGGCCTGCCCTCATCAGGAGGCCCCGGGAATCGAACCCGGGGCCTCCCACATGGTAAACGGGAGCCCAGCCAATTGAGCCACAGCCGCTTCCCATAGTTTTAGATTTCTGACATCAGTTTTGTCACCTAAAACCTCTCAAGATACCAAGAATTTGAAATGGCAACAGACAGGAAGACTTGTCTCATTGTAAGAAGTCTCCAATCAGAAAGAGTCCAGCACCTCAGCACAAACCTTAAGTTAAGTTGCTACTCAGGAAGAACCTCGAGTTGCCTGGAAGAGAGTCCAGCAGAGCTCCTGCCTCTGCTTGAATTCAGGCCTGGAACACATGTTTGTAGAGGCGGATCTCCATCAGGTCCAGCCCACTTGAGTCAAGATGGGTTATAATTTAAAACCCAACTCTCACAGAATCTATCTCTAATTGATATTAAATGGAGATTCCCCCAGGTTAAATTTTTTTTTATCAACGCATACCTCTTTATCTTTTTTCTTTTGTCTTGTTCTCCTAACTCCATGAGCATAAGAGAACAATGTATGTATTCATCCATTCATATTTAAAAAAGCAAATACTTACTATATGCTGGTATTTTGTAAAGATGTTGTCTCTGCTCTAAGTAAGTTCACAGCATGGTAGAGAAGAAAACTTATAAATCATAACACAGAGTGACACGTGCTGTAATGGCTCCTTGGCCCCTTTCCTTTCCCTTTTATGAGAGCAGGCTTCTCAACCACGTGTGAACAGCAACACTGCTCATTAGCTTCCTTGTCTGGAGAGCCCCTTCTATTAACTTGGTGCCAACGCATCAGATAGTAGCAGCAATTATAGGGTAAGAGTTTTTTTCTGGTTCATTAAGCTGGAAATGTTTTGTTTCCTGTCTAATTAGCCATGTTGATGTTTTAAAGGGGGCCGGAGAAGAGATTGTATTTTGTTTGCAGTTGTGCCACAGGGTTAATTTACAATACATGTTTATTTTCTTCTAGTGACGAAAACGAGAGGCAAGGACTTAAGAACCTTGGTGGTTTTCTATCTAGGTTTTGCCAAAAACTAAATACAACTTTGGGCAAAAATCTTCTCATTGAAACAAGTTGGATTAGTTCCTCTCTGAGGGGCCCCTGTCCCTGATAATCTAGGATTTATACCTGAAAGTGTATAGTATGTGGATTAACATTCAAAATCAATGAGCAGCAACTTGAAGGAAAAATCACAGGACAGTGACGGGATATAGCCTGGCACTTATGTAGAACAATTCATCCAAAGCGATAGAGAAATACATATCACGTATTGTTCTTATTTATACAGCTTAAATAAATCATCTGATGTCAAATAAAATGTTGGCAATAGCAAATATTTGATAGCAGTTCAAAGTTTACTGTGTGTTTTGACACATAGAATCATTTTTTTCCCCTCACAGCAGTTGAGAAAACTGAGACTTAGTTTAAATTGTCTATGGACATACAGAAAACAAAAGACAGCATCAGGGATCAGGACTTAATGTACATCCTTTTCCTCCAAATTCAGTGCTTCCTCCCAAGCGTTTCACATATTCAGGAAACGTCTCAGGAGAATGCTGTTTTTATCCACAAGCAGGATGGGCTGACCTTACTGCATTTGTGTTGGCAGTCTGGTCTAGAAAGGGATGCAACTCGCTCTACCTGTTCCTTGGTGTGACAGTTAGAAACTTTTTGTGGATCCCAGAAAAGATTGTGTTCTTGAAAGGAATCCATTCCCATGGGTGCGGGACCCTTTGATTGGATTGGGTTCAGTTGGGGCCTCTGGTTGGCTTATTTCAGCGAGGTGTGGCCCAAGGTGGGTCTTGGTCCTCCTGCTGAAATCCTTTATAAACCGAGGACGGACAGCAGAGACACACAGAGGAAGAGCCACAGAGACGGAGGGAAGGCGCCCAGGAGCTCAGAGAGGAGCCGGGGAGAGAGGAAGCCACCGGCGGGGCAGCCAGAATCAGATGCCTCCGTGTGCCTCGCCAAGTGGCAGGAGTCCAGAATCGCAGAAGCCAGGCTTCAGTGGGCAGCATCTCTGATGATGCTTTGGTGTGGACGTTTTCACGGCCTCAGGAATGAAAGCTTTTTACCTAATAAATTCCCATTATAAAAGCCAGCCCATTTCTGGTGCATTGCTCCCAGCAGCTTTTAACAAACTAAAACACTTGGCCTGTGAGGAGCTGAAGGCTGACTCAAAGTTGGGAGACACTGTTTCAGATCTCTTCCTCCCCAGGAGGTTGACAGCGTGTAGGTTTTTACCAAGAGGAAAAAATGTGTAGCATGAACAGTAGCATGAGCAAAACAAACCTAGTAATGTTTAGGTTACTAATGTAACCTAGTGCATTAGTCCGCCAAAGGGGTGCAGAGGCAAAGTACCAGAAATCTGTCGGCTTTTAGAAAGGGGGTTTATTTGGGGTAAGAGCTTACAGTTCCAAGGCCAGAAAAAGGTCTCTTCCCAAGGTCAGCTGTGAGCTATTGGGCAAATGGCTCATCCCTCCCCGGGGCCTCAGCTGTTTGAGCCTCTCCTTTCTGTCACACGGCAGGATCAGAATGACAGAGCTCTCTCTTCCTGTGTCTGAGGGAGTGTCCGTTTATATCAGACCCAGCAAGGGGGTGGGGACTCAACCTGACTCACGCCTCACTGACATAGTCCAATCAAAAGCCCAAAGCAACTTAACAGGTAATCTAATCAAAGGCCCCTCAACAGAAACAGAAACTAATGCAATCAAAGGGTATCACACCCAGAGGAATAGATTAGTCTACAAACATAATCTTTCTCTTTTTGGGAGAAATAATCTCAAACTGCCACACCTAGCAAGCACCTTAGAGTTTCTATGGAAAAGCACATAGCCCTGTCGAGTTTACTGTGAACCAGACCTTTTACTTCTCTTTCTTTGTAAAGAAAATGTGTGATGTATCCTTGTAATGCTTCACTTATTCCCTGTTCTTACCACCGTGAAACTTAGAGGCAGGGGGCACAATATGTATCTTAGATGGTAACCAGAGCAGAAAAACTAGAAAAGCTCCCCAAACCACTTCCCAAGGATGATGTGTCTATGATTAATTCTCTGTTTCAAACCTGTATAAAAGCTGTAAAAGAAACCCTTGACAGGGAGGCAGTTTAAGGTTGATTAGACCTCCTGCCCTCCACCTGCTGGTAAAGACCCTTTTCCTTCGCAGCCTAGTTCCGTGTGTCTGTCTGTTCTGCTGTGCCAAGGGATGAGCCCGTGGACGGTCCTGGCTCCTTCAAATGATTCTCATTAAACAGTGTAACAAAGGCATTTGGATCTAAGGACTCTGCCTGCAACTGCCATTGAATGGCTTAGGGAGATTTAGTCATATAACAAATGATTTCCAGATCAGCTGGAATTCTGCTCCAGCCACCACAGTTATTTCTCACACATTCACCTTGTCCTTTGTTTCTGCAGCATGACTCCTTCTAAGTCTTATGTTAGTGGATTTTTTTTTTTACTCATTGACATCTTCATGATCTTCAAATTGAAAGCCTCTTGATCTTTTTATTCTTTGAACACTGTAATTCTACAAGAATCTAATCCTTACATTATGGTTCTGATATGTCCACCCCCCGCCCCCACTCTCTTTTTTGGAGGTTAAAGATTTCCACTGCCTACCCTGCTGGGATCTCCCCAGCCTTATTTTCTAGAGATTTTTCAATTGTCTATTTTCCAAAAGCTAGTCCACTGAAGAGGCAGTGTATATTTGTATGAGGTAGGACTAAAAGATTCCAAAATTAATTGCTGCACTAATCATCCAGAGTATGAAAACCTCCCTGTAATACAAAAACAGAAGTGCTTTGGAAACAACGTGTACCAAGGACATGTTTTGTTATTCATTCTTTTAGCCAAAGCACTGTATTATATTTAACATCTTAAATTTGCCAAATGCATTAAAATTTCATGATCTTAATCTGTGGCAAAGGTAATAAAGGGTAGTTGCCTGACTTTTAAAAAGACAGCTTTAAAATAGAACTCTGAATCATAAGAACAAAAGAAATCTGAGAGATTATAGGGCTGTCATTCAAAAACACTCCAAACATAAAGGTGCCAGGTCTTCTTTAAAAGTGCCTTTTGTCCAACTGACAGGAAATGAAAGTCTGTGACCCAACCAATTCTGATGAATAAATGCCTTGGCCAAAACTAGAATGTAAAACTAGAATATTCTGTGACTGATTTGAACACCAAGTGTTCACAGTAATTATCAATATATTTAAGAAAGAGGTGTAAAAAATAAATAAAATTTAAAAAAGAGATGTAGCACTTCTTGATTTTAAAAGCAGTCTATAAAAATATTTCAAGCATAAAAATGATTTTTACTATGCTGTGCTGCTTGCATTGCTGAGGGACACAGAAAATGGTCTCATTAAGCCTTGTGCCCCCAACGCCTTGAATAATACCTAGCCCAATGAAAGCATTCAATGAATGTCTGATGAATGAACACATGGGTGAATGATAAGAAAATGAAATAGAATAAGACTATATTAAAAAATACTGCCCAAGAATCATGATTTAGAATTTTAAACATGTAATTGTGGTTAAAGTTCTTTATTGTTTTATTCACTAAATAGGAATTATATGGTCTGCAGTAAACAATTCACTTAAAATCCTTCTACATTTAAATTTATTTTTAGGAGATGAGTGTTCCAGGGAGTGGCAGTTTGAGATTATTTATAAATTCCAAAAAGAGATATTGATCACGTTTGCAAACTGGTCTGTTTCTCTTTGACTGATTTAAATTCAATGGCTTTATGTTTACTTGATTAAATCAAGATTAGGGCTTTGATTTGACCACATCATCAGGGTGTGCAGGGTTGAGTCCCCGTCCCCTTGGTGGGCTATAGAAATGGACATTCACTCAAGGAGACAGAATAAGATACAAAGAGGAAGGGAGCTCCATAACACGGCAGAGCATCCTGTCCTGGGAAGAGAGATGAGCCGTTTGCCTGATGGTTTACAGCTGACCTTGTGAAGAGACCAGAGCAGCGGAGCCCAGAAAGAAATGCGCCCTCCAGCCTACAGCTGAGATGGGAAGGAGCTGGGACCACTGAGCCTTCAAAGGAGAGGAAGGCTGAGCCATTGCAGATGTCCCCTGCCATCTTGCTTCAACATGTGGCAACTGACTTTGGTGAGGACGCAACCTTGAGTTGGACTTTTTAGGGCCTTGTAGCTGTAAGCTTCTACCCCAAATAAATACCTTTTATAAAAGCCAACAGATTTCTGGTACTTTGCCTCAGCACCGTTTGGCTGATTAATATATAGGGTATGTTGAACTTTTATTCTAGATATTTCACTTCTGGTTCTGTCTCCGAGGACATCCTAGTTAACTTCTCACTGTTTCTAAGTTCACAAACATTACATGGCAAAAAATTGACATCACCCATACTTTTCTCTGATTAAATCCAACAAATCTACTTGAAGGTTATTAAAAAACCATACAGTGGACCCAAGAAGGAATAAAGATTGTCAGAAAAGTTGAAAATAAAAAATGCAATGGTTAGTGAATGCAGAGCCTATAGCAATCTACTGCAAAATCTCAAGATCTGTCATTAATACTCTTTGGGTTTAAGAAAGATGAAAATTAGAACTTTGATAGTTTTAGTTAAAATGTACAGATTTTCTAAAGTAGCTTTGGAGTTTGGAAGATGAGGGTGTGAAAGAAAGGGACAAATAGAAAGGGAAACTTTTAAAGAGATTAATTGTGGTCCCATGTTTCAGACAAATAGTACCAGTGTTTTGAGATCGGAATAAAAATATTTGGTACCATTCATGCAAACAATTTTTTTCAAGCATATGAAGACTACATTTTAATAACAGAAAATATTTATATTACTTTTCTTCTTAAACTATAGATTTGATTTAATATTTGTGTTTTAAACAAAAACAAAAACCATGCTAAAATCTCTGTGTTTTGGGATGATGTGTTCACAGAAAATCATTTGACAATCAGTTTTCCCATCTATAAAATGAAGGTGTTTGGCCTAGAATATCCCTAGGGTCCCTTTAATCTAATCTGTACATTTTGTTTTTACTGGTAAAATTGACAAATATTTATTCATTCATTAAACAATTATTTGAGCACTTATTTAGGTGTCGGGTACTATGACATCACTGGAAATGTAGTGGGGAACAAAAAATATGACTTTTCACTCACCAAGCTTACAGTCAATTAGAGCAATCAAGAGTGGGGCACTGTTTGCTATAACCAATAATCTCTACAAAAATGATGAAAATGTAGCTGTTAGGGCAAAAATAGTTCTCTATTTGAGACAGGCAAGCTCCTTTAAAAAAAGCTATTGAGGGTTTTCCCATTAATTTGCAAAACAAACATGATCTAATTCAGAATACTTCTATGAGGTTCTAAACTTCTCTGAAATTTGATGGCTGCCAGCCACTCCCAGGATGATGGATTGGTATTGAAATAATCATCTCTTGAAAAAAAACCATTGCAAATGGAAGGTCTGTACTAGTCATTACCGTTTTCTAGACCTTTTACCAAAATAACTAAAGACCTTACAGATGAAAAGGGAATGAGGTTCTGAGTTAGGCACATAATGCCCTTTAATCTGTGCAACAGCTCTGCAAGGGAAGTGAGTAATATTATCCTTTCTTCTTAGATGAGAAAACAGGCTCAGAGAGTAGAGTGAAGTAATTGAAGTCATGTTGTAGAAAGTAGTAAATAAAAAAGGATTAAAGCCCAAGTATGTTTGGCTCCAAATAACCGTATGCTTTTTGCTATACAATGCTTCTCCAATCAAGGAAAGCTTTGAAGTGGTGTTTACTAAAGTTTATTCTGTGGAACACTAATGAGGCAAGATATTCCACAAGAATAAATGGATTCCACGGTCTAATAACTATGGGAAATGCCAAACATTTTCAAGGCAGTGAAGCATTATGTAAAATAAATATGTAATTTTATTTAACCAGCTCTTCCCAACTCATTTGACCACCAAACCCGGGTGTTTTTTCATTTAACACTTATTAACATCTCTTGAAACTAATGAAAATAATCTAACACAAGCTTAATTGAACGATTAAAAGAGGAAAAGGATAGAATGAGATCTTTAAATGGGAAATTCAGTTTACTAAGCAATTAAAATAAAATAAAATAAAACAGGCATGGGGGAAGCATTTTTAAAAGTGTAAGGTACAGTCTGTGCTCCCAGCACAGCTGGGAGATTGGGCTGATAAGAGAATGAGGGAGTCAGAGGCAAAAAGGGAAATACAAATGAAATAAATAAGACAACATCTTTTCAGTGCAAGTTTGTAGTGATTAATGTGAGCAGAAGTTGAGGGAAAGGTGTGGGGGAGAAGAGTCTTGAGCTGGACCTTGAGGGATGTTAAGATTTAGACAGGAGAAGAGGCTGGGCGGCACTGAAAGGCAAAACGTGTTTGGAGAAGAGAGCAGAAAGTTCTGAGGACCTAGTAGGTAAACAAAAGCGGACAGGTAGAGTTGGTCCAGAATACAGCCATCATGCAGAAAATAGAAGCCATTCCGTTGGTAATGATGGAAGGAGACTTTCGAATCTGAAAGATCACCTAGATTAATCGGGATGATGTGTGATGAGACAGACTTCTAAATTTCAAAACTGGAAGGGCTCTTGGAACAAAGGATAAAGGTCTAATGAATCAGCCAACCTCCTTAATCCAGTCTCCCTTGCTCTACAGATCTGGAAACTGAAGCCCAGAGAGGTCGCTTAATTTTCCTAAAGTTACACAGTTCACTTAGCAGCAAACCTGAGCTGAGAACTCAAGTCTTCCGAACACCAAGAAGTTGGGTGATTTTGGGGAGCAAGGCCAGGCCATTAATTAGCACCTCCGAAGGAAGAATGATTTCTGTTTAAAGAGGTCTATTTAAAGTAATTAAAACACAACTCAAAACCTCCTAGGGCAAAATGAGTGCGCTTCTAAGTTGCTCCCAGTCATATCTCAGCCCAGGACTAAGGACTTTTATTTTGTGTAAATAAACAAACGTTGCTGCCAATAAAGAAACAAATTATAGAAAAAGGAAATTGCATTTCTGAAAGGCAGCATATCATAAAAAAAATATGGGAGAAAATAACAGGGAAGGATAAGCTTTTCTGATAAAGAAGCAAACCCGCTAGAATTCTCCCTCTACCTCACGTTATAATCATTTCATTAACTATTAAGTACATTCCATACCCATATTTGTTTGAGACGTGTTTAGGCTTGGACTAGCTTCAAAGGAAGCTGCAACGAAGAAAAGAAATTCCACGAGGAAACCCCAGAGCGACCACAAATCTCGTCGAAATTGGGGTAACATCTGTGGACACGGAAGTACGCTAGGGTATTGAAAAAATATTGGAAGGAAAAAAGCGCATTTCCTCGGACGCCTGGTGCCCACGTTGGGCAGGAAAGTCGGAGCACCGAACAAAACACACCGGCGGCCAACGCGGCGGCCGTAGAGGTAAAATCCACCTGGCAGCCTCGGGCAGGCAGGGCGGGACCGCAGCGCGACCACCCCGTCGCCAAGCCCGGCGAGCCGGAGAGGACAACCTCCGCCGGGGCCGCGCGCTCGGGCCGGAAGGCCGCAGCGGTTTGACGCGCAAGGCACGCTGGGACCCGTAGTCTTCCTCCCCCTCAGCTCGCCCGAGGCAGGGAGACCCTGGTTTATGTAAATGACCCGCCCTTCCCGACCCTGTTTCCCTCTCCTCCCTTTCCCTCCCCCCACCTTCGTTCACGGAGAGTTTGAAAATTCCCGCGGAGCCGGCAAGGGAGGCCGGAACGCTCGCGAGAACTCAGGCCCCCGCGGCCGCCATCTCGTCTCCCCCGCCCGGTCCCCGCCCGCCCCCTGCCCTCCCCTCCCGGGCGTGTGCGCCGCGGTCTGCCCGCCCGGGGTGATGCGCAGAGCAGGGCCGGCGCTGCCGGAGCCGAGGGGGCCGAGTCGCGAGGGGGTGGACCTGGGGCCGGGGCGCGGAGAGCGGCTGCGTCTCCGCCGCTGAGCGGTCGGCCGACCTGCAGCCGGCGGAAGCCCTGTCGGGGGGCGTAGCTCTGAGGGGGCCGGCGGGGTCGCGGGCGGAGGCCGGCGGGGAGCGAAGCCGCCTCCCAGGCGGAAGTGTGCGCGCTCGGCCGCGGCGGCCGTGTCTCCCGGGAGATGCTGTGACGGACCCGCTCGGGAAGCAGCTCGCGCCTCGTCTCGTTCTTCCAGACTCGCGGCCGCGGCGGCTCGGTCACCCGCTCTCAGGTAGGGCAGGGCAGCGGGCGGCCTGTGCGGGGGCGGCGGCCTGTACCCGGAGCCTCGCCCGCGGGGCCTAGGCCGGCTTCACGCCCGCCCGGGCAGCCGCCGCGGCCCTGCTCGCGGGCCCGGCCCGAGGGAGCGAATGCGGGCGGCGGGCGCAGCTCGCTCGGGGGGCTCCGGGCGGGAGTTACATAACCTCGTCCCGGGCACATGGCGGCGGGGAGGCCCCGCCGGGCCCGCCGCCCGCGCCGCCCGCGGCGGCCTGGGCCGGGGCTTCCTCTCCCCGCGCCTCTCCGGTCCTGTTGAGACCTTGGCGGGCCTCTCTCTCGGGGAAGCTGCCGGCGCTTTGAGTCCGCCTGGCGGGGGAGCGCGCCCCGCATGCGCTTGGGCCCGGCTGGGGTGAGTCCCGGGCGGGGAAGAAGTTTTGGTTTGACTTGTGATTTGAAACGTGCAGCACAGTTTCAGTGAATGGTCAGACAAGGGGGATTTAGGGTAAAAACGCACCCAGGGTGGGTCTTAACTTGTCTTATTTGTCCCCACCTGGAAAGCTGAGGCCGATTACTTCTACGGTTGGTTGGCTGTTTTGGGGGTGAGGGGAGGTAGGCTAATTTTGTTCTCAAAGTACACGAGGCTCCTACTAGCTGTGTATAGTTATGAAATGGGTGTTAATTCGTTTTCTTTTCTTTTCTTTTTTCCCCCTCAAATAGTTTGAGAAATTTTGGGAAGAACCTCGGTGCTTTAGAGCACAAAATATAGGTCTCTTGGAAGTTCTGAACTTGAGTTTTATTCTGTGGACTTTAAAAACCGTCTTCCGTAGAGACGAAATTAGAGTAAGTAGATTATTTTGGAGGATTTGACCAGGGATGACGAGCCCAGCTCTTTAACATTTGAGGGTCGCAGTTAGTGTGCTAAGGGCTATGGGATAGCTACATTCTGTGCAGTGATTTTTTGATCCTAATTTCTCAACCCTGTCAAAGTGTCACCAATTCTCAAATTGACATTTTTTTTTTTTTAATTAAAAGATTGTCATACAGCAGTTGTAGGAGAGGCATATCTTGATTTAAAAGGAAAGAAAACATTCTCTTTCACTCCTTAGTTTGAAAATTTTCAGACTTTTTTTTTTTTTTTTTTTAGAATGTTGAAGTCTAATTTCCTTAGCTTAACTTGAAGGTCTCTACAATACAAGTGTGTTCTACTATTTAGCCTCATCTAAGCCGCAAATTTTATGCTTCACCTATTCCATTTCACCATACCTAGGCCCATTTTCCTTACGATGCACTTGGATGTTTCCTTGCTCATGTCCTTCAGCCTGGAGTGCAGTCCCTGCCTTTTTCAAATTCTTAAATTTCAAATTTCTTAAAAGTCTGCCTTCAGTCTTTTCTCCGTTGTCTTTCCTTTCTTTTATTCTGCTTTTTCCCTGGGGTCTCACACCATATGTACCTCTGTTGTAGCTTTTATTTCTTTGTGTGTGATATTCTAACAATTTATTATATAGCACCTTTTCTAGAATATAAACCCCTTGAGATCAGGAAGTAGGTCATCTTTCTGTCCTTGCATTCTCCTAACAGTGTTTTAAACTAGTAGGTGATTAATAAATGCTTCAGTTAAATTTGAAAGAACAGCTGCTAAAAGATCGGAAGTTTCTGGGTCCACTCATAATTCGCATTTAAATATAATTATTAGTCTTTATTAGATAAAAAGAAAAAACTGCATGTAAAATGTTTTGTATAAATGTTTGCTCAGAATGTATTGCAATATAATTAGATGTATTGCAATATATTGCAGTCTAATTAGATTAGAGTTCTAGATTTGAGTTCTCTGCTGTGGAATTCACCTACTTCAGAGATGTGTATTTTACACAGGAAATTGATTTACAGTATTAGGTTGTAATATCTTTCCTAATAATTAAGCAAATTTTGTTTTTGCTTCTTAATGCTGAACCAATATTGAGTGTTTAAAAAATTGATTTTACTTAAAATCAAGTTGGAACCAATATTGAGTGTTTAAAAAATCGATTTTACTATTTAACATGTCTATTCCATATCCCTGCTAAGTATTCTTACCACATGCTGAGGATCTATTAGTTGCAAGATATTGTGACCTGTGGAATGCTAGGTAATACATGATGATTTTTGCCTTTTAGAAATTCATAATGTAGTGGGGAACACAGGCAAACACAAGTAATGAGTTTTAAAAATCATATTTAGGATTGGTAACAAAGGTGGAAAGGAATGAACTCAGAGATGGATTAAATAGGAAAGGAAGGATCTACCCTGTGCAGCTAGTCCTTGAATGATGGGTGGGGTTTGGGCAGATGGAGGAGAGAAGAGCATAAATAAAAGAATAAAAATGTAGGAAAGGCCTAATTGGTGAAGGGAAATTGGTCTGGGGGGACAAGGCTGTCATGATAGTTTGGGACTCCCAGTGGTGGAGGGCCCTGATTGCCTTGGCTGAGATGGCAGTTTTTACATGTGGTAAGTTATTGAAGGCTTTTGAGGAAGGGAGTGATGTAATCTATTTGTGCTTTATCAAGAAAATAGATTTTTCATTGCTAGCAGAATGTTCCTGCTCCTTCCTATCTAGACCTTGGGAAGGAGTTGAAATTTTGTAAACTCCTTTTCAGAGGTTGCTAATCCTGGAATGTCATAAAGGCTAGGACTTTATTTAATTGTATACAGTTCTGAACATAGCTGTCCAATGTACATTGTGAACATACATGACTTTGGCTTTGTGTAAGATATAATTTTAGAAGTTTTTAGAAGTTCTCTTCAGTATGCTTAAACTGTTAAAAATCACACTGAAAATTAGGGATTTGAAAGGTCTTGAAACCAATTTTTGCCCTGTGGATTCAAAGGCTGACTTCTAAATTGGAAAACATGTTCCTTTCATTTATTGAATGTTTTTTGAACTCCGTTGTGCCAGGCACCATGATAGAACTAGTCAGAGAGATAAGTACTCCCCTTTTCTAGAAGCTTGGATGTGAAAGGAAGACAGTACAGAAGTACAAAATTATATATGCTGGTTACTGGTGGAACCTGGAATCAACGTCATTTCTGTCTGATTCAAAGTTTCTGCCCTTCCCAGTATTCTGGATGGAACCTGTGATTGTTTTGCAGCTTGGTGTTTCTCAAACACTAAGGGCTTTAGGAAAATTATTTTTCCTCTTAAAATAGGCACCAATAATATATTATGGAAGCTTGAGGACACTATGGTTCCAGTGAAGCTAAATGACCATCAGTGAGTAAGTAAATTCCTTTGACTTTGTGAAAGCCAAATCTAATTAACTTGAACCCAGAAGTGAATTATAATTGTTATCCTACTCCTAGAAAACAATTTATAACAAAAAAGAGGGGTGAGATGAAGGTAGGGAAATCCTAGGATGGGAGCTAATACACTAAGGATAGAGCGGAAGCTATGGATTCAGCCTTCTGTTTTTGTGCATCCAGCGTTTTAGCATGTAGTAACCCCTTTGTTGAATGAATTCAGAAATAGACTCAGAATTGATAAACTTGTTATACACTGAATGTCAGAGGTAAGGGAGGGATCCCTACAGCAATTGAGCAGCTTCAAATATTCAATGTTATACAGTCTTTAAATTTAATTTCTAAGTTTCTAGTGATGGCACTGGCTTAACATTGTTACAGTGTTAACCTTTTCGGGAAATAGCTGGGCCATAGGCAAAATCTGATCTGTAGAGAAAGTATTACTTAGGACCTTTTAACACTTGAAAACATAAAAATTGAACTAGCCGGTGCACTATACACCTCTGGGTTCTGCTTCTGATGTATTAGTGTAATAAATATTTGTTGGTTGAATTTATTTCTGCATAATGTACCAAATGATATTATGATAACCCACCTATGGGCAAACTCAAGATTACAAATGTTTTACAAAGCATTTTACTTTTATTTCAGATTAATTTTAATTTTCTATATAAAATTCATTTGATATAAATTTATAGTTATATAAATTTTATTTTTAAGATCCCTCCCCCATTTTGTTTCTCTTTTAAGACTGAAAAGTCCCTGTATTTTGGGGTTTGGTGAACAGGTCAAGTGGCCATCTCTCAACTCATCTCACCATCTCTTAAGATTATGATTATATCTTCTCCCTTGCTTTTTTTTTCTCTCTAGACCATTGCTTTTTTTTTTTTTTTCCCCCAGAAAAATTTTTGTTTCCAAAACTCTTAATACCATTATCTGTTTGTGGTAGCCATTGAAGCAGCTTTTTTCCTCAAAAAAGTAGCATGGTATGCTATGTTTCTCAGAATAGTAATGAGGTGGGGTACCTGAAATCACAGAACAGGTATGGTGTCAGTTTTACCTGAAGATTTTTAAGTCTCGTTAATGCCTAATACATAGAAATTGCTTCATGGATTTGGATTTCCTTTTTTCATTCCCCTACCCCTTTGGGTCTGCCTTTGGGTCCATTTGTAATTTCATATTTCTGTATCATGTTGAGGAAAGGATGTGTATCTTTTTTTTTTCAGAATGGATAGCTAAATTGTCTCAGCATTATCAATAAAAGTTCTTAATTTTCACAATGATTTAAATATCTTTGTTTTAAGTAAAATAATGAAGTTTCTAGTCTCTTGCTTTCATTGATTTATTTCTCTGTGTTAATACACCATTATTTTGATCTCAAAGAATCATTTCCCTCTAAACAATGCTTTTACTGCATCTTACACATTTTGGTGTCATGTTTTCATTTTTATTCAGTTCAAAATGCTTTCTAATTTCTCTTCTAATTTCTTCTTTCACCCGTGGGTCATTTGTAAGTGTGTTGTTTAGTTTCTAATATTTGGAAAATTTCCAGTTGTTTTTCTCTTACTGATTTCTAATTTAATTCCATTGTGGTTAGAGAACATACTTTGTATGATTTGAGTCCTTTTAAATTTATTGAAACTTCTTTTATAGCCCAGAATATGGTCTATTTTGGCAAATCATCTGGATGTGCTTGAAAAGAATGTAGTTTGCTGTTGTTGGATGGAAGGTTCCATATGTATCATTTAGGGTTAGGTTGTCTTGATCCTTGCTGCTTTCCTGTTTGGTGGTTCTGTCAATTCTTGGAGAGGTGTAGAAATCTCCAATTATAACTGTGGATAGAATCCTTTCATTTCTATCATCCTTTACTTCATGTAATTTGAAACTCTGTTATTAGATATTAAATGTTTAGGATTATTAATGTCCTCTCCATAAATTGACCCCTTTATCATTATTAAATGACCCCTTTTATCCTTGGTAATTGTTTGCACTGAATTTTCTGTCCGATCTTAATAGAGCTGCTATTTATTTTTTGTCCTGTCCTCTGTTGCCATTTTCTTCTCTTTCTGCCATCTTTTGGGTTGATGATTGACTTTATGATGTTATTTTATCTCTTTAAATAACTTACTATACCTTCTTGGTTTTATTTGTTTTAGTGGTTGTTTTAAGTTTTAGAGTATGCATCTTTAATTACCACAGTCTGTCTTCATCTTTGACTATCATTTTATGTATAGTATAAGAACCTTACAATTTCCCCCTCCAGCCTTTGTGCTATTTTCATACATTTTACTTGTATGTATGTTGTTTTTTTTTTGTTTTTTTTTTAA
>JAQZBX010027774.1:8465-28274 GCA_029593785.1 Cabassous unicinctus | reverse complement strand
AAGAACCAGATGGCAACATAACTCTCGTGGTGTCTTACCTGGATTACAAAATCCTAGACTCTTAGAGCTGAAAGGGCCTCCATTACCAAGATTCACACCAACTCCATCATTTTCCAAATGAAGAAACTGAGTCACAGAGAACTACCCCAGGCCACACCATCAGAAATTGCCAAATTCCTTTCATCTTTCAAGATTTGCCCTACGATATATGGCCCAGGGGCTCCTGGTCCTGAATTTAAAAGCTCCTATCTTCAGGAAGAGCCCAAGATTCCTAGTGCTTAAAGCTTCATAAAACACAGTTTTTACCAACTGTCTTCACTATCCCAGAATCATTGAAGGGAATAAATGCTGATCCACTTATTGGGCAAACAAATAGCTTTGACCAAGCTCATGATGGCAAAGGTGAACCTGTCTTATATTTAAATCCCTGCCTGGTCCTTATTACTTTAAAAAAGCATTGAAGTATATAGCAACCACCTAAAATGTACCCAATCCTGTGCCATTCTCTAAAATAGAAGCTTCTCAAGGACAGGAAGCCTGTTGTGTCTTTCTCTAACCACCCCAGTAATCATCATCATCATCATCATCATCATCATCATCATCATAATGTCAGCTACTGTTTATGAGGGCTTCTTGTGTGTATAGAATTTGCTAAGCACTTCACACATGCTCTCTTGAATCCTCACACAACCCTGTAATGTAGGTTCCCTTATAGACTCTATTTTTAGATGGAAAACTGAACCATAGAGAGTGAAGTGGTTTGCACAAGATTACACTACTGATAAGTGTGGAGCTGTGCATCTTACCAAGGCATTCTACCTCCAGAGTCTTCTTTCCATCCTGAACTCTATAATATTTTCTCTCTCCCTTCAGAAATCCGTATAGAGCACAACCTGGGTTTTGCCATTCTCTACAGTTCCATGGGGTTTAATATGAAGTCTTAAACTAACCTATATGCTCCTTGAGGACAGGGTCACCATCTCTGTCCTTGGTCCATCAGGGCACCTGTTGGATATCATGTCCTATACCTAGTGGTAAGTCCTTGCTAGCCGAATAACTCTAGCCACTTCCTTGTTCCCTGCCAGCAGCCAGCAGTTAAAGAAACTACAATCATTTACTTTCAAGATGACCTCATTTCCCAGCACTGCCTCCTTGCTCTTTCTCGAACACACCAGGAGCTTTCCCAGATCAGGCCTTTGCACTGGCTTGTTTTGCTTCTGGTATGTTTTTCCTGTAGATATACACATGACTTACTTTTTTGCCTCTGTAAGTCTTTGCTCAAAAGTCCCCTTCTCTGGGACTTTTCTGACCACCCAATGTAAAATCAAAACCTCCTCTACATCCTGTCTGCTTTCATCTCCCTGCCTTGCTGAAATTTCCCCGTTGCAATACACTACTGACTCTCCCTTTTCATTTTGTTTACTGTTTATCTCCCTACTAAAATATAAACTACTAGTTAAAAAGTCAAGACTGCTACTCCCACTCCAGTGCTCTTTCCACCACACCGTATTCAACGCCAACTCCTGAACCCCCAGGTGTGGGACTTTTGCCTGTTTTGTTCACTGCTCTCTCCCCAGCACCTAGAATATAACCTGGAATATATTAATAGTAGGTGCTCAATAAATATCTATTAAGTATCTCTGTCCCCTGCTTGGCCTTTCCTCTTTTCAGAGCAGAAATTCTGCAGAGGAAAACATGCTTTTTTCCCCCACTTTCTGAGTCCTGCAAGCAGCCCAAAGACACAATCTGTTCCTTCCAGCAGCCCAGAAAGTACCGAGCAAGCCGTCTTCCCCACTGAGCAAAGCCGTGCTTTCAACGGCACGTACAAGCCAGGAATGACATTTAACAAGGCAATGGAGACCAAGTGGCCTCCAGTGAGGGAGATAAAATAAGTGGGAAAAGCCAGGCGGGCTCAGCCTAAATTACACAATTTGTTACCGCAAGTTATGAGTCTGTTTCTCCAAAAGAAAAACAGTCTGGAAAATGAGTGGGCCCATAGACTGAGGACTATTATCCCAACAGGAGCAAGTCCCAGTCAGTGATTAGCTCTTCCAGCTCCACCACCTGTTGAACAGGGACAAAGGACCAAAGCCCGCGAACCACACTGAACTGCACCTTGCACTTGGGCTTTCTAAGTTTAAAGCAGTGCACTATATATTTTTTCAGCCAATCATAAAAGTGCCTTTCATTTGCAGCATGGTACCTATTTAGCCCGGAGTTTTCTAAGGCTTTAGAAATTTCTCCCTGCCTTCAATGTCCCCAAGGTTCATGGAAGGTGAATGCGGTCCAACTCAAAAGGACATCTTTATCCTCATGAGAAAAGAGACTCTGGTACCCAATGACCTACTCTAATTGGAGTCTCCAGGGACTCTCCTTCATTCTCTGCCCAGAGTCAGGGCTTGGCATTTAACGTAGGAGAACTGCAGTGGGAGTCCCAGTCCTGGATTTTGTACTATCTTGTCCTTAGATCTTTTGCAAACCAATTAACCTCTCCAGACCTCAGTTTCACCGAGCACTTACTGTGGTAAGGAGAGAGAGAAGAAACATCAGCTGGAAGTAGAACTAGAATTCAAATCTGGGTCTCAAAACACCCCTACGTGACATTGCTTCTCCGTTCATCTCGTCGATGGTCTTGTTCTCCCTCCCTGCTCTAAAATTTTACTTTATCTTCTCTTGGGCCAGGGGGTTTCTTTTTTTTTTTTTCAAATTATGTGGATGGTTTTGAAAAAACTATGCATTATCTTCTTTGATATCATCTGAAATAATCAGTTGCTACTGTGCATCATGCTTTTGATAAAAAAGAGACAAGTGTAAACATTATGTCTTTCCAAGACTCAATTTACACAAATTACATATTAGATGAAGCAGGCACAAGCAGGCATTGTGCCTACTCTGGAAAGAGTAAGACTACATAAGCGTCAGAAAACAGCCGAAACATCGCCCAGAAAGCTTTAAAAATGGGATGGAGCAGCACAGGGGCGGAGCGGACAAACTGTGAAACCTCCTTTTTTTTTTTTTTTTTTACAATGTCACTATTTTCTGGTTTAATTAGAATCAGATAGTGTGCAATATAATCATCACCTGATATAATTCCGTCAAACATGGATGAGTAATATTCAAGTGACTGAAGCATGAACATAATTCACCTCAAGCAAGGGAGAGGAATTGTATTAGCAAAATGCTGCCAGATCCAGTAATTAATTTGCTATATTATGCATGACAGGAAACAGCATTGAACAGAAAAAAAGCTTGATTTTTCTGAGTTAGGGAGTAAGCAATGGGCATGCTTCCCCATAATTCACTGCTGCAATGGGTTCATTATTTGATCAAGGATTGGCTAGAAGGTGATTCCACAGGGTAGAACAAGCACACAGCCATGAGCTGGTAGAGTCCGTGTACTTATCTAGTTAGCAGATGTCAGAATCACTCTGCCTCACCGCTTACTATATTCATTTAGAGAGCTTCTTTTCCCACTGGAGCACTCATCTGTACCCTGCTTCTCTTTAAAGTCAAGAAATGGGCAAATTAGCAGGTGTGTCCCTTGGCCAATTCTTTAGCACAAGTTGATATAGTCTTTGACTCCATTGTGTTTCCTTGTCTCCTGTAAATTATTGGGCTTCTCGTGAAGGCAAACAAAAGAATACTGTATTAATCAGCCAAAGCGGTGCTGATGCAAAATACCAGAAATCTGTTGGCTTTTATAAAGGGTATTTATTTGGGGTAGAAGCTTACATTTACAAGGCCCTAAAGAGTCCAACTCAAGGTACCATAAGAGATACTTTCTCACCAAATGTCTGTTGCCACGTGTTGATGCAAGATGGCTGCCAATATCTGTGAGGGTTCAACCTTCCTCTTTCTTCTTAAGGCTCAGTGGGCCCAGTTTCTTCCAATCTCAGCTGTAGGCTGGAGGGCTTGTTTCTTTCTGGGCTCTGTTCTCTTCACAAGGTCAGCTGTAAACTATCAGGCGAATGGCTCATCTTTCTTCCCGGGGCCTCAGGATTAAAGCTGACAAGTTCTCTCCTCTTCCATGTCTATGGAGCTCTCGCTATTCCTCTGTGTTCTTCTCTTCTGTATCTATTACTGTGAGTCTCCTTGATTGTCTGTTTATATAGTCCAGAAAGGGGGCGAGGACTGAAACTGAGTCACTCTAATGACATGGTAGAATCAAAGCCCTAATCTTAACATGATTTAATCAAAGACATCTCAGCTGAATCTAATACATCAAGGGTATCATGCCCAGAGAAACAGACCAGTTTACAAACTTTTGAAACCTTTGAAAAGTGTGGTGGTTTAAAGCTGTATATACCCCAGAAAAATATGTTCTTAAATCTAATCCATTCTTGTGGGTATGAACATGTTGTAAGTAAGACCTTTTGATAAGCTACTTCAGTTAAGGTGAGGCCCAGCCTAATCAGAATGGGTCTTAATCCAATTACTGGAATCCTTTGTAAGCAGAATGAGATTCAGACAGAGAGAGAAAGCCAGAGGTACAGCCAGAAGCTGAACATCAACAGAACCCAGAAGACAAAGGAGAGATAGGAGACTCAGTCATGTGCCATGTCATGTGACAAGCTAAGAACCAAGGATCACCAGCAGCGAGCCCCAGAATGTCACAGTCTTTTGGGAAAAAGCATCGTCTTGATAATACCTTGATTTGGACTTTTTCTTAACCTCAAAATCATGAGCAAATAAATTCCCATTGTTTAAGCTGACCCACTTCATGGTATTTGCTTGAGAAGCCTAAAAAACTAAATCACAAGGTTTAAATTTTAATTACATTCTTCAGCCTATATACTGATAACAATTTGGATTGAGATCAAAAGTTGACGGATTCAAATTATTTATTTGTAACCTTTTCCACATAGAGATTAATGATTAAGACTTTAAGCCCTAGATTCAGATACATTTGGGTTCAAATCTTGGCTCCAACACTTCATAGTCTTATACAGGTCACTTAGTCCCTCTGAGCTTCAATTATCTCATGTGCACAAAAGAAGGTGTAATAATTGCATCCACCTTATTAATGAGATAATACTCACCAAAGGTTTTGTTGAATGGTTGGCCAACTTGTCATTCTGCCATATTTCTGTTACTACAGCTTGAGACCCAAGTGACAGTGCAGTTGGCTGGGCATATCTGGCCTCCACTGGAGACCCCACTAGCACCATCACTCTCCAAGAATGGAATAAGCCTTCCCTTTTGTTTGTCAAAGCTCTGTAGAGATCATTTTGAAGAGTTGCAGAAGATTCCAGTAGAATGGAAAGGAAGTACAACACCAAGAATAACTCCCAACTAGCAAGATTTTACATTTTAATACAGCCACATAAACAATGACTAAGTGTAAATGGTCTAAACACACATATTTTTGAAGAGCAGAGAATGACAGTTTGGATTTAAAAAGCAAGGCTTAACGTAGAATTAATATATGGCCTGGCAATTCCATTTCTATGTATATACTCCAGAGAATTGAAAACAGAGACTTTACTTGAATACTAGTGTTCTCAGCAGCATTATTCATAATAGCAAAAGAGCCATTGACAGATGAATGGATAAACAAATGTGGTATATCCATACAATGGAATATTATTTGGCCATGAAAAGGAATGAGGTTCTGACACATATTACAACATGGATGAATCTTGAAAACATTATGCTGAGTGAAATAAGCCAGACACAAAGGAACAAATATTGTGTGATTCCACTTACACAAAATGTCTAGAATAAGCAAATTCATAGAGACAGAATGTCAGTTAGAGGCTGGGGGGAGGAGGAGAATGAAGCATTATTGCTTAATGGGTACAGAGTTTCTGTTTGAGGTTGAAGAAAAAGCCTTGTAAACAGTGCTGATGATTGCACAAGATTGTGAATGTAACTAATGCCTTTGAATTGTCCACTTTAAAAAAATGTTACAATGGGAAAATTTGTTTTTATATATATTATTGCAATAAAAAATTTAAATAATAATAAACCATCTATCAGATGACTCTTACCCAGAAAAATTAAAAGCAGGACCCAACTATATGCTGTCTTCAAGAAACCCACCTTAAATATAAAGACATAGGTTAAAAGTAAAAGAATGAAAAAATATATATACCATGCAAACACTATTCAAAACCAAATATTAATTTTAAAAAATAAAAAATGTTAAAGACAATATAAGGAAAGCTGGTATGGCTATATTAATCTCAAAGTAGACTTTAGAACAAGGAATATTATCAGGGATACTTTACATAATGATAAAGGGGTCAATTCGCCAAGAAGACGTAACAGTACCAAATGTGTTTTACTTAACAAAAATGCTTTTAAAACATTAGGACAAAAACTGATGAAACTGAAAGGAGAAATAGATGAATCCAAAATTGCACTTGGAGACTTCACAATTTCTTTCTCAGTAATAGAAGTAGACAGATAATCAATAAAGATATAGATGATCTATATAACACTATTAACCAAGTTGATCTAATGGACATTTATAGAACACGCCACACAACAGAATACACATTCTTTTCAACTTCACATTGACCATTCAATGAGATATTCTGGGCTATAAAACAACCCTTAACAATTATAAAATTTGAAGTGATACAAAGTATGTTCTGTGAACATGATGGAATTAAACTGGAAGTCAATAACATAAAGATACCTGAGATATTCCCTATGTTTGGGAGTTAAAGAACACACTTTTAAATAACTCATTGGCCCAAAAAAAGGAAGTTCAATGAAAATAAGAAAATATTTAATTTAATGAAAAAAATTGACATATCAAAATTTGTGAGACACAGATAAAGCAGTACTTAAAGGGAAATTTATACCATTAAATGCTTACATTAGAAAATAAGAAAGTTATCAAATCATAGCCTAAGTTTCCATCATAAGAAACTAGAAAAAAGAAAAACAAATGAAACCCAAGGCACACAGGAGGAAGGAAAGAATAAAGAGCAAAAATCAATGAAATTAAAAACAGAATAACAGTAGAAAAAAATTAATAAAAGCAAAACCTGGTTCTGGAAAAAGATAAATTAATTTAATCAACCACCTAGCCAATCAGATGAAGAAAAAGAGAGAAGACATAAATTCTCAGAATCAAGTATGAAAGAAAATACTGCTGATGTTAGGAAGGGAATACTATTACCAACTTTATGCCGATAAATTCAACCACTTAGATGAAATGGACAAGTTCCTCAAAAAACACAAGCTCATTCAAGAAGAAATAGAACAAGATCATTATACAAAAACCAATTGTGTTCCCATATACAAGTACTGAATAATTTGAAAAGAAAATTAAGAAAACAATTCTACTGACAATAGCATCAAAAAAGAATAAAATACTGAGGAACAAATATAACAAAAGTAGTGCCAGACTTGTACACTGAAAACTACAAAACATTTCTGACAAAAATTGTAAAGGATGGAAATGAATGGAGAGACATTCTATGTTCATGGACCAGAAGACTCAATATTATTAAGGGGGCAATTTCCTCTAAATTGATATATAAATGCAATGCAATTCCTGTCAAAATCCCAGCAGGCTCTTTTCTTTCTTTCTTTTTTTTTTTTTTTTTCCCCAGAAAGCTAATCCTAAAATTTATATGAGAAAGCAAAGGGCTCAGAATAGCCTAAACAATTTTGAAAACAAAGAATAAAGTTGGAGGACTTAAACTTCCCAATTTCAAAACTAACATTTACAATAGTTCCAGAAGACATGAAATATGTTTTTTTTTTTTTTAATGTGCAAGATCTGTATGCTGAAAACTACAAAACACTAATGGAAGATATCAAAGATGACCTTAATAAATGGAAACATATACTATGTTCATGGACTGAAAGATTCAATATTGTTAAGATATCAATTCTCCCCAACTGTAAATACAACCCAATTCCAATCAAACTCCCAGCAGGATTTTTTGTAGGAAAAAAACATAATTCAACAATCTGATTCTAAAATCTATTTAGAAAGGCAAAGCAACTAGGACAGCAAAAAACAATTTTTTTAAAAAGATAAACAAAATTGGAGAACTCATCCTACCTGCTTTCGCGACTTACTATAGACTGTAATAATCAAGACAGTGTGGTATTGGTGAAAGAATAGACACATAGATCAATGGAACAAAATACAGAGTCCAGAAATAGTCCCACACAAATATGGCCAACTTACTTTTCGTAAAGGTGCAAAGGCAGCTCGATGGTGCTGGAATAATTGAACATCCATATGCAAAATAATGAACCTCGGGCCATATGCCATATCATCTCCAATAATTAATCCAAAATAGATCACTGGCCTAAATATAAAGCCTGAGATTATAAAACTTCTAGAAGAAAACATGTAAGAGAATTTCTGCAATCGTGGGTTAAGCTAATTTTTCTGATGTGATATCAAAAGCATGATCCATAAATGAAAAAAGTTGATAAATTTGACTTCATCAAAATTTAAAATTTCTGCTCTTTGAGTGACACTGTTAAGGGCTTGAAAAGGCAAGCCATAGACTGGGGAAAATATGTGCAAAATATACATATGATATCTGGACTTCAGCCCTGAATATATAAAGAACACCTAAAACTCAAGAAATAAGAAACAAACAATAAATAAGAAAAAGACATTTCACCAAAGAAAATAAATTGAATGGCAAGTAAGCTTTGCCTTTTTCCTAGATTTGGTTACATGAATCAGCAAGTATCTCCCTTTTAAAATGAGCCTAGTTTCTGTTGCCTGCTACCACAGCTGGCAGGTTTATCTCTACCGCCATGAATACCATTTGTTTATGTGCATTAATCTATATAAAGGGAAAACTCTAAACTCTAAAACTAGTTTAAAGCAGTGGGTCACAACCACAGCTGCATATTGGAATCACCCAGGAAGCATTAAAAAATCATCCCATTGCCCAGGCCACAGTTTGATCAACCAAATCAAACTTTCTGGGTTACGATGCAGACGTCAGTGTTTTGTAAAGCTTCCCACGTGATTCCAATGCATGGCCAAGATTGAGAACCCCTGGTTTAGACTTACCTTTACCACCAGTGACACCTCCTTCTCTTCCTTAGAGTAAGAGCATGTGCTTGATTCTCCATAATTTCCAGAATTAAACTGGGATCTCAGTTACAACACTTAAAAGATGGAAAAATAAGATTCTGTGCAAGGGATTCTTAGGGGGAAAAAAATAGGTTTCCTACGTTGATTTTTATTGTGTTGTTTATTTGGGCCACAAAGGGAATTAGTCAGAAAAGGACAACCCTAAACCTTATGGAGGCACCAGTGATGCAGGCCTCTTGCCACTACGGCCAGCTATCAGCAGGTGACAGGCAGGAAGAACATTAGGCTGAGCCTCGGTGGCACAGTAATTACTCCACATTTGGGTTTTAGCACCTGACTCCTGGCTCTTGCATAATAGCAATACTAATAATTGTCACCCAGACAGTGGGACTTTCGGCCACGTTTTAATCCCTCTTTCAGGGAGTGCCTATATGGACAGAGACTTTCTCTTTGGGAGAGACTAGCCTTAAGATAAAATTTGGGGTCTGTCACTGAGTTTATCCATCATTCTGTCACGAGCTTGTAGGGAACTAATTCATCACTACATTATTCTTCCCTTTTCCTGCAAAGAGAGTTGATGCTATGGCTCTCTGTGTGGCCTTTTAGACAGAAATAAAGCTGTCCCTCTCCAAGCAAAGAGTTTTATTGTAGTTTTTGGATGAGACTGAGCTAGGCTGGAATCGAGCCCATGGGACAGAAAGTATATCAGAGCCTAAAACTTTAGTTTGCACCTGCAGGAAAGTCTTGGCTTCATCCTGCCAAATAGACATGGCCTCACACATACCCTTCCAGCTTTAGGACTCCAGGCCTAACCCTAACCATATCGAGGAGTTAGCCCCACTGCTAAGCCACGTTCTAGAAAAATCCTTTAATTATATGCTAGACTTGCATGCACCAGCAGGTGGGAGGAATGGTGAGTGTCAGCAACATGGCATGTTGGGTAAGAAGACAGGCTTTGGATCCAGGCAAGTTTGGGTTCCCATCTCAGCTCCAGCCCTGACTATCTGTGTGACTTTGGGAAAGTGATTCAACCTCTCTGTGCCTCAGTTTCCTGGTCTTGTCAAATGGAGATATTAACATCTAATTCCTACAGTTGTTTTGACAATTGAATAAAATGGATGCTTGTGAAGGATTAGTACAACGCTTCACCCATAGTAAGCACTAAAAAATGTCAGTTTTTCAAGGACACAAACTGACATTTGCACACCGATGTTCATAATAGCATTACTCACAATTGCTAAAATACAGAACCAACCCAAATGTCCATCAACCAATGAATGGATAAACAAAATGTGCTATACACACACAATGGAATACCATTCAGCTATAAGAAGAAATGAAATTGGGATGCTTATGACAACATGGATGAAACTGGAGGATATTACGTTGAATGAAATAAGCCAAACACAAAAGGACAAATATTGTATGGTCTCACTAATATGAACTAAACATGGTGAGTGAACTAACAGAGGTAAACTCTAGAGTATCTAGGAAATAGAGTGTGGGGTCGAATGGGAACTGATGCTCAATGAATTTTAATAAGGTTTATTGTAAAAGTGTGGAAATGAATAGTGTTGATGGTAACACATTATAGTGAGTATAACTAACTGCTGATTTATAAATGTGATGTGGCTGAAAGGGGTAGTCTGTGGATATAAATGTCAATTGAAAAGAAACTAGATGATAATCTAGGGTATGTGTAACATAGTGATATCAGCAGTGGATGAAGATTGCAGTTAATAGTATAAATATAAAAATGGGGGGCAGATATGGCTCGAATGGTTGAGCACCCGCCTTCCACATGGAATGTGCCTCCTGAATAAAACAAAAACAAAACAACAAGCAAAACAAACGAAAAATCCATCTCAGGGAAACTGATGTGGCTCAGTGGTTGAGCACCAGCTTCCCACATAAGAAGTCCTGGGTTCAATCCCAGGTACCTCAAAGAAAAAAAAAAAAATGTGTTCTTCTTTTATAAAGTGTTAAGAATATGGTGATATATGGGAAAATTACAACTAATGTAACTATGTACGATAGTTAATGGTAGTATTGGAATATTTTTGCAGCAATGGCAAGGAAAATGTTATATCAATTCTAAGATACTGCTATTGGGGGGTATAAGGAGGCATGGGATTTTCCTTTTGCAGTAATGAAAACATTCTAAAATTAACTGGGGTAAGGACAGCACAACTCTGTGATGAAAATGAACGCCACTGGCAAAACATGGAGCTGTATAACACAGGGAATCCAATGGTAGAAGATGAACTGTGCTTTACAGGACAAATATGAGAATGTTCTCTCAAGAACTATAACAAATACATAATACTAATTCAGGGTGTTAATCACCTGGGTTAGGGGAAAATACACCAAATAGGCTATCGTTAGCAGTAATATTTTGACAATGCTCTTTCACAGTTTGTAACAAATATTTCACAGCAATGCAAGGTGCTGACGGTGGGGTGATATATGGGGGCTCTGTAGGATGATACGCATGCTTGTTTTGTAAGTTCACAACTTTTACTATACACTTTTGTCTATGTATGTTCAAGCACGAATGATACACTTCAAGAAAAAATTATTTTTTTAAAAAAGGCAGCTTTTATTTTCATGGGTGATGGGTAAGTTTGGCAACTGAAATTCAGGCAGCAGTGGACTCAGCACAGTGATGAAGTGAATTAGTTGTGTTTCAAGGGTCACCTGTTTCCTCTGAGTTACCTCCGCTGTCCCTGGTCCCACTCCAGAATCCTCTATGAACCCAGCTTTCCTTCTCTGGCTGAAACAAGTTGGCATCAATTCCATCCATTTTCCTCCCATCGAAGTTTGTATCTCCACTAAGGCAAATGGACTTTGGAATCAAAGTGAGAAGACAGTTGAGATCCCAGCTCTGCCACTAGCTCTGTAACACCACACAAGGCACTTACCCTCTGTGAGCCTGTATTTATCAGGATTCTTTCCAGTGCAAGTGACCAAAAACTCAGCTCAAAGTAGATTAAACACAAAAAGAATCTGTTGATTCACAAACTGAAAAGTCCAGGAATATTCCGGCTTTACGCATGTCTGGATTCAGAGGCTCAAATAGTATCAACTAGAATTATTCTCTCTTTCCCTCTTTCTTCGTGTTGGCTTTATTCCTAGGTGGGCACTGATGGCCCCCCATCTCCTCCAGGCTTATAATTCTACTGCCTTAGCAAAGCTAGCCCCAAAAAACCACTCTCCTAAATCTCAAGCGGAAGTCCCCAAAATGGCTGTCCTTGGCCTCATGAATCCATCCTTGGATATTCAGACTGGCCAGGCCTCAAGTAGCCAAGAGAGGGTCAGTCCCACTTGAGCAGCATGCTACTAAGATAATAAAGGGAAGGAAATGTTGGATAAGGAAAAATGGCTGATGCCTACTACTGAGGCCCAATTTTTAAATTTGTAAAATGGGAAGATTATACCGAACTTTCAGGAGCGCTGTGAGAACAGAATTAAATCATATGTATTAATATAAGAATTCATGGCACTAGCTGGGACTTAAACAGACACACACACATTCCAATATTCCAATTCCACGATGACCTGCCCTTGACACTGGCTTCCCCTTCAGGTGACAATCACGTATCTGTAGCCCACAGGGGCAATGGTCCCTGAAAGCACCGCAGAGAGATGCTGACCCTCCAGAGGCAAGATGTTAATTAATGAGACCTCAGCAAGGCTGAGTAACTCCTCCCAAGGGACATCTTCCGGGTCTCCCCAGAGAGTCACAGCCATGCCTCTTAAAGGCTGTGAATGGGGAAGCCACTAGGGTCTCAGGAATCCCCCACTGAAATGCAAATGGACCAAGGCAGGGCTTTATTTTAAACACCAGTTAATAGCTCAGTTATCACTTAGCGCAGCAGCAGGGATTGTCTGTAATGGGACCGAAGAGGACTCTAGGGGGAGGGGAAAGGAAGGCATATAAGGTGATAGCAGAGAGAAGAGCTGATGCCTAACTGGCACTTTTAATTGTTCCTGCTGTAGGATCTCCACACCCCTCCCTCTCAAATCTGGCTGCTGAGCCACTTTAAAAGAATATAGCTGGTGCCATTTAGACACCCCTCCTTATGGGGCAGGCTCCATGCTAGCAACTACACTAACGTGATTTTATGTAATCCCAACTCCACTGTGCACTGTGTGGTCTTGGGCAAATGATGTCAGCTCAGGGAGACCCCTTCCCCTTTTTTTCAACCAAAGCAAGTAACTAATAAGTGACTAACATTTATTATTTACTCTATGAGAAAGATGTATTTTAACACGTGTTAACTCATTTAAGCTTCAAAATATCCCTATGAAGTACTTATTATTATTTCTGTTTTACAGATGAATATACTAAGGTTCAGAGAAGTTAAGTAACTTGCCCAAGATCACACAGCCAGGAACTGACAGAGCCAAGATTTGAACCCAGGCAAAGTCCAAGTTCTTGGCTTCTATTCTATATTGCCTCCCAACTATAAAGTGCTTGGCATAGGGACCAGCAAACAGTAAATGCTCAATCACATTAGCTGTTATTGTTATTTCTCTATGCTAATAGGAAAATATTAATAACTGGAGAATATTATTATCAACATCATCATTAATAGAAGATTCAATAAAGGTATTTTCATTTTGGAAAATAAAAATAATAAAATGAATCACTATGTGCTATCTACAACTGTATCATTTAGAGGTATTTAAAAGCAAGCAACTGAAAGTTACCTTACTTAACACATTCAGACAAGAAGTAATGTTTATGGAAAGGATACATGGAAGGTCACAGAAGTGAAAGAGACCTTGATGGGGCAGAAACTCATAGCCACCCTCGAAAGCAAATGCCTTAGCTTCATTCTCCTCCCACCCCTGTGTGATTCAAATCCCCAGGAGAGAGGGCATTGATTGACCAGGTTGGTTCATGGACCACCCCCTCTTTAGCCAGGGGGGCAGAGGTCTATGATTGGCAGCCCCCCTCCATCCCGAGCCATTTGGCACAGGCAAGCGACACAGAGTAAACAGTAACAGCCAAAGACAAATGGAGTCGGTCCCGTGGCACCAGGACTCCCAGCAAGGACAGAACCTGGTGGCAGGGGAGCTCCTCAGCTAAGCTTTAAGATCTCTGCTGGAAAAGTGTCAAACACAAAAGGCTCCATCACAAGCAGAAAAGTACACTCAGGCAAAAGTTTGAAGTGCCTCAGACCCTCCTTGAGATTCAAGGCCAGATCTGGGTAAAGACCTTCAAGGTACTTAAGCAACTTCCCAAGGTCCAGCTCCCAGAAGAAAATGCTAACTAGCTTTATGGGGTATGTTATGGATAGGTCCAACGACCGTGTGTCAGAATTCAGTATGCTGCCAAGATGCAAATGGCACTAAAGGCTGGGTATTAACTAGACCCTGAACCTAATTTACCTGTTGAGTGCAAATTGCTCCCAGGGGCACCCGGAATGACAGCTCTAAACTGCTTTTCTTGACTTTGCATCTAGAGTGCTTCTGGAGGATTCTATAAGCATTCACGAGACAGCATGACCTTTATAATGCCATCACTGCTTGCTACCTCTGTGCTAGAAAAGTGGACAGAAAGACATACTAGGGCCAAAGCCACACCTGTGACTATTGCCTTTGAAATGCGACGTACTCACTGCTGGACGTTGTCAAAACATTTTAGAAGGAGGAAATCTTTCTGGGATATCATTTCCCCTGCCTTGCCATGAGACATAACAAGCCATTGGGTGACCATTAAGAAAGAAACGCTCTGCTAGGTACTCTATACCTTTAAGGCTCTCACAGCCTAATGGAGATTGAGCATAATAGAAAAAGTACTGAAGTAGAATTTTAAAGGCTTAGGTTTTAACCTACAACTACTTAAATAAAAAATTAATTAATTACACCCTCCCCCCCAAAAAAACGGCTTATGTTCTAATTGCAACTGGACCACTTATTTATCTCTTCAAACTTGATCATATCACATACCCTCGCTGAGCCTCAGTTTCCTCATCTGAAAGATGCAGGTAATATACTAAACTCGTATCAAAAGGCCATTAAGAAGTTCAAACAATCTAGAGTATGTAGAACTGTACAATGGACTACACGCTACAAATACAATATGATTCTCACACTGATGTTCGTCTCTTTGATGGCTCAGGCAATAGACTGAAGGTCTGGATCCACTAAACGGCAAAAAGAGAGAGAGATTCCTACTCCAGCTGGCTAAATCGATAAGAGCATCATTTATTATGACAGAACAGGAAATAGAGAGATGAAGGCGGCTTTGGGTTTGGTTGATGCAAAAGCTCCCAATGACATCAGGGACACAGGATTTCTCTGCCTGCCGCACCCCTGCCTTGCCTCCACCGCGTTGGCTTCATCCTGAGACTGGCTGCTGTCACCGCCATAAGATGGCTGCTGGCAGAAACCGGAGCAACACGCTTTTCCATTCCGAGTACAGAGCGGGAGGAAGGCTGGATTTCCTTTCCCAGAATCCCTCAGTAAGTCCCCCCGGCATCTCATTGGCCCAGATCAGCATGGGTCGCCTCTCCCGAAGCCAATCACTGGCAAAGGAGACAGATTTATCAGGATTCCTTGGATAAACACCTGAGGTGGAATGGAGGTGTGGGGTCAACCACAGCATCCCCTGTGCTTCCTGTCCTCAAGGAGTTTATATTTTAAAGATGAAAAAGAGCAAGAATGGTGCGTCTGAAAAGTGAATGCTAGAAGGGGTAGATTAAAATTTTTTTTTTCCTTGATGTGTGCACCTGCTGTCTATGTCCCTCTGGTCAAAATAGGCAAAGATTGAAAGTGCACTTCAACTGAAGAAAGAGACAGGTTTTTGTGGGAAAATGGTGTAGCTCCATGAAGAAGTTTACACAGGAACTGTTTTCTGAGCATGTGTGTGTGCTAGGCACTGTGTTTTTACTACTTTGTTATCTCATTTTATCCTCATGCTGTACCTGTAACACTGATAGGATGAGCACTACTCCCACTTCACAGGTGAAGAAACAGAGACCCATGGTTTAAAAAAAGTGTTCAGGTCACACAGCTAACCGTAAGTCAGACCTGGAACCCAGCCAGGACTGACTCCACATCCTCATTTTTCCCAGCAAATCACAATGAATCCTAAAGACATTTGGAGACCTTCCCTTTGTAATGCTTCCCTTTTTAACGATAGCTGCAACAATAACTATAATCAGTGCCATTTATTGACTGCGTGCTTTGTGCTAGGCATTGTGCAGAGGGTTTCAAACACGAGAGCAACAAAAATATAATGTATCTAGAAACTAACCTAAAAATGAATGCTCTGAAGCTTCATGGACACAGGCAAAGCTCTCGTGAGGACCGTAAGAGTAAACCTGAGTAGGAACCTGTGGTAGGCTGGATTATGTATCCCAGAAAAACATGCTCTTAATCTTAATACTTTCCAGTGCATGTGAGCCCATTGTAAATAGGGCCTTTTGAAGACGTTTATGGTTAAGGTATGATCAATTGAATTAGGGTGGATTTAATCCTATTACTGGAGGAGGAGTATTAGCAGGAAGGAGTAGAGGCTAGAAGTCAGTGGAACCCCAAAGAGAAAGGAGAAGTCACCGCCATGTGCATTGCCATGTGACGGAAAAGCCAAGGACTCAAGGATCACTGGCAGCTGAAACACCATAATCTTTGGGGAAAAAATCATCAATTTGTTGGCACCTCGATGTTTTACGTCACCTACCATCAAAACCATGAGCCAATAAATTTTTGTTTAAGCCATTGTGTGGTATTTGTGATCACAGCCAGGAAACTAAAGCAGAACCCTTGTACCTTGTTGGTGGGAATGTAAAGTGGCCACTGTGGGAAACAGTCTGGTGGCTCCTCAAAAAGTTAAGGATGGAATTACCCATGGTCTGGCAATTCCACTTGCAGCTGTGCACCCCAAAAGACTCAGATATCTGCACACCAGTGTTTACAGCAGCATATTCACAATAGCCAGAAGGTAGGAGCAACCCAGGTGTTCACCAATAGATAAATGGATAAACAAACTGTAGTGTATACATACAGTGGAATAGTACTCAGTCATAAAAAAAGAATGAAGTTCTGATACATGCGACAATGTGACTAAACCTGGAAATCATTGTATAGTGTGAAATAAACCAGACACAAAAGGACAAACATTGCATGATTCCACTTATATGAAATATTTAGAATAGGAAATTCATGAAAACAGAAGTTAGATTAGAGGTCACCAGGGACTGGGGAAGGGGAATGGAAAATTATTGCTTAATGGTACAGAGTTTCTGTTTGGGGTGATGAAAAAGTGTTGGTAATGGATGGTGGTGATGGTAGCACAAAATTGTAAATACAATTAGTACCACTGAAGTATATATTTAAAAATGGTTAAAATGGGAAATTTTATGTTATGTATATACATTACCACAATGAAAAAAAATTTTAAAGTAAACCTGAAGAAGTTAAGATAAACACTGTGTTCATGAATAAGATAGCTTAACATTATAAGGATATTGATTTCCCCTGATATTAATCCACAAACTCAGTGCAGTTCCAATCAAAATTCCAGCAGACTTTTTGGAGGAATTTGATAAACCAATTCTAAAATGTATATGGACATATAGAAAGCATGACTATCTAAGGGAATTTTTAAAAGTAGGAGTAGAGAAAGGATTCACCTATCAAATATTCACCTAATACTAAGTCTTAGTAATTTTTCGAAAGTGTAGTATAGTCTTAGGAACAGATAAATAGGTCAATGAAGCATTAAAGAGATTCCAGAAACATTCCCACATAGGTAAGAGACTCAGTGTCATAAACCAATTGGAAAAGAATGAACTATTTGGTACATTTTGTTGGGAAAATTGGTGCACTGTGTGGGGAAAATAAAGTTGGAGTCCCTCTTTTACTCCTAAATGTGAAAGACAAAAGTAATCAAAGAAAAATATCTTCGTGACTTGAGAATTGGGCTGGTTCTTAATCAAGCAAGTTATAAAAAGAAAAAGGCATAAGGGGAAAAACGAAGTGTTTGACTACATGAAAATTTAGACTAGGAGAAGATGTCTGCAATGTGCAAAACTGAGTTGGGTTTTGTATCTAGAGAAATTGCAAAATAACAAGAAAAAAAATCAGGAAACCCAGTAGAAAAATGGGCAAAGCCTGTGAAAAGAATACTAATAGAAGAGGAAACACTAATGGCCAATAAGTGTATGAAGAGATACTCAACCTCACGAGTAATCAGAGAAAAGCAAATTAAAACAATAACGTTATACACTTTGCGCTTATCAGACTGGCAAAAATTACAAAGTCAGAAAGCATCAAGTGCTAGGCAGAAGCGTAAACCAAGCCATTCCAAGCAGCAATCTCTCAGTACTTAGTGAAACTGCCGATTCATCTACCCAACAGCCCCACACCTGAATATGTGTCCCCAAGAAACTCTCCCACAAAACCATAAAGATGCAGATGTAAGCAAAAGCATAATTTTGTTTGTGACAGCTAAGACTTTGCAATCTTTATATTCCATCACTAGGAGAATGGATAAACAAATCGTTGTCTCCGTTTGCATATATATATATTTTTTAAAGATTTTATTTATTTATTTATCCCACCTCCACCCCCGTTGTTTTGCGCTCACTGTCTGCTCTCTGTGTCCATTTGCTGTGTGTTCTTCTGTGTCTGCTTGTCTTCTCCCCAGGCGGTACCGGGAACCAATCCCGGGACCTTCCGGAGTGGAGAGAGGCTGCTCAACCTCTTGCGCCACCTCAGCAGCTTGGTCTGCTGTGTCTCTCATTGTCTCTCTTCTGTGTCTCTTTCTGTTGCGTCATCTGGCTGCGCCAGCTCTCCGCACAGGCCAGCACTCTGCGCAGGCCAGCTTGCTTTTCATCAGGAGGCCCCGGGAATCGAACCCTGGACCTTCCATATGGTAAGTGGGAACCCAAATGCTTGAGCCACATCTGCTTCCCTGCATATATATTGCTTACTAGGCCACAGCCAGGATTTGATGAATTAGATTCAGGTAAAGCAGCATGAATAGATTTCAAAAGTGTAGTGTTTGGAGGTAGGGGAAGATGAGGTTTTTAGCCCAAAACCATTTATGTAAATGAATCAACAACACATGAAAACAACACTCTATATTATTTCAATTATTTATATACATCTAAAATAAACACATGAAAGGAGAACTGGGAAAATGTGTGTTACGTATACAGAGTGACTACCTGCTGTATGGGGAGAATTAAAGGGAGAACTAGGGGTGAAGGAGAAAACAGAATAAAAGGAAATAAAAATATGAGGAGCTTGCTCTGACCAGTGATCACACCTCTGCACCTCCAAAGTACAAACCCCGCTTTTGAAAAAAACTGGGGAATTACTTCATATGTATTACCTCATTTGATCCTCAGAAAAATGTTATATGGTAAGTGTGGCAGTTTGATACTATTTATGAATTCCAAAAAGAGATATTGATTATGTTTGTAAACTGGTCTGTTCCTCTGGGCGTGATACCCCTTTGATTGTATTAAATTCAGAGTTTTCAGTTTTACTTTATTAAATTAAGATTAGGACTTTGATTCGACCATGTCATTAGGGCATGCAAGGTTGAGTCCCCGCCCCCTTAATGGGCTATATAAATGGATTCTCAATCAGGAGCACGGAAATAGATACATGGAGAAGAACACAGAGGAAGAGAGATATCTCCATAGATACAGCAGAGGCCCCGGGAAGAGAGATGAGCCTGATCGTTTACAATTGAAGAAGAGAATACAATTGTGAAGAGAATAGAGCAGCTGAGCCCAGAAAGAAATGAGCCTGGGGAA
>JAQZBX010027773.1:0-28172 GCA_029593785.1 Cabassous unicinctus | reverse complement strand
CTCAAATGTGACCTCTCTCTAAGCCAAACTCAGCATATGAATGCATTACCTTCCCCCCAACCTGGGACATGACTCCCGGGGATGAGCCTCCCTGGCAATGAGGGATTAATACCAAGTGCCAACTGGCAACACAACTGGAAAAAACCTTGAATAAAAGGGGGAAAAGGTAAAGAGAAATGAGTTCATGTGGCTAAGAGACTTCAAAGAGAGTCGGGAGGTCATCCCAGAGGTAATGCTTATGCACACCTCAGTAGGATCTCATAGAACACCAAAGTGGATATCACCCCACAAAGAGGGTCTCCTGAGGGCTCTGGAGACACCCAGGTCCTATGTAAGTGGGGATAGCCCCAGAGATTGATGCCTTATTAGTGGGTTCTTCTTTGGAATCTGTGCTCCTGAGAGTGACAGAGTTGGACTCATATAAGTCCTCCCTGCACATGGTCCATCAGTCCCTTCTATTCAAACCTATATGTGATGTTGGAGTTTTTAGGTGTACTTCCAGAGACTGGAGCCTCTGGCTTACCTATGTGCCAGCTGTGCCTGGAATCTCGGTGGAGCTGCAACTCCTACCCTACAGCTTAATGGACTCATCCAAGTCACCGGGTGAGGAGACGACAATGGGCAATGGCCATCCCAGGAATGGAGAGGATCTGCAGCTTTAGTCAGGATAAACCCAATCACCGTATCCATGGGGTACAAGCCCTCTCTCACTTGGAGGTGGAGTGGACATCATCATCCCAGTCCCCTCAGGATTGGGGGAGGAGCTATGGACTACAGTGGACTTGGTGGTGTTCTGTTGTAGACATATTGTGATACAAGCAATGGAAGAAATTTTAACAGTGAGGTGGAGCCGGTGGCCACTGGACATTTTCGGGGCAGGGAGGGGAGGGGCAGTTGAAATACAGGGGCTTTTTCAGGACTTGGGGGTTGTCCTGAGTGGCGTTGCGGCGATGGATGTAGGCCATTTTGCATCAGCATATACCATGCAGAACTGTGTGGGAGAGAGTGTGGTCTATGATGTGAATTGTGGCCTATGCTTGGTGGCAAGGCCCCAGGATGTGTATATCCATTGCGGGTGATGTGCCACACTGATGAAGGATGTTGGTGTGGGATGTTGTGGGAGGTGTGGGAGGTGGGAAACATGGGAATCACTGTAATTTCTGAGTAATAATTAGGTAATCTAAGCACCTTTAAAAAATATATATATATATATAATAACATTTATGTAAGCAAATGCACATATATGCATTTGTATTTATATATCATTTTTACAAATATTGGTATGTATTGTGAAAAATTAGATTTTTACCCAAAATAAAAAAAATAAAGAAAGAAAAAAAAATAAAAAGAAAGAACATTCACATACATTTATGCATCTAACAGAGGTGTCTCAAAATATATGAGGCATACACTGGAAAATCTATGTGGAAAAATAAATGCCTCTGCAATTATAAAGGGGGACTTTAATACATCATAATCACCATTAGAACATTTCTGCAAAGAATCAATACAGAGACAATGACTTTGATTAATATATTAGAGGATCTGGATCTAATAGACATATTCAAAACACTACACACAAATACAGTGGGATATACATTCTTCTTGAGTGTACATAGATCATACTCCAAGATAGACTACATGTTAGGCCACAGAAAACAAATCTCATTGAATTCAGAAAAATAGAGATTTACAAAGTAATTTCCTGGACCACAAAGAGATACAGCACTATTTCCTGATAAAAACACTGCAAAAGATAGAAATAGAAGGAAACTTTCTGAACATTATAAAGGGTATATATGAAAAACTCACAGCTAACATCATCAGCAATGTGAAATCCTAAAAGCTTTCCCTCTAAGATAACCTCATTTTTAAAGAAGTTTTAGATCAGAAAAGGGTTATAACTGAAGCAGGGGATGATCATTGTTGTGCGGTATCAGTGATGGGGCATACATGGGAGGAAGTTCACCCGGGCATACATATAAGGTATATAAAAATGTTCAAATATTGATGGGACATTGTCACAGTGGATGGAGACTAACACAATAACTGAGATAATATTGCATTACCATCCTGGAGATTTCTGCCACATTCTCTAATGGAGCAGCAACAGTCCAGCAGGTGCAGGGGCAATGACTGGCAAAGGAGGATAATCCACAGATTGGCCCTTGATATTGATGACTATGCTTATGAGCCTTTGCTCTTGTAATTGAAACTCAGCCTATTCTTGTGGGGTGCCTAAGAGTTGCCTTCTGAGAGCTTCCTTTTTGCTCAAATGTAGCCTCTCTCTAAGCCAAACTCAGCATATAAATGCATAAAGTTCCCTGCAGTGTGGGACATGACTCCCAGGGATGAGCCTCCTGGCACCCAAGGAATACTACCAAGCACCAACTAGAAATGCAACTGGAAAAAGACCTCAAATAAAAGGTGAAAATATAAAGACAAATGAGTCTATATGGCTAAGAGACTTCAAAGTGAGTTGGGAGGTCATCCTAGAGGTAAACACTTATGCACATCTCAGCAGGATCTCATAGACAGTCAAAGTGGAGACTACCCCAAATAGTGGGGCTCCTTATGCCTCTGGAGACACCCTGGTCCTATGGTCAGGGAAGATAGCTCTGGAGTTTAGTGCTTTGCCAATGGGCCCTTATTTGGAGTTTGTGCTCCTGAGAGTGACAGAGTTAGATTCAATTATGTCTTCCCTACATATGACTCATCTGTCTCTTCTATTTCAACCTATACTTGGTGCTGGAGTTTGTAGGTGTACGTCCAAGGGGCTTGAATCTTTGCACTGTCCATGTTCCAGCTTGGCCTGGAACCTCAGCGGAGTTGCAACACCTACTCTACAGCTCATTGGACTCACCCAGGACAACTAAGAAGGAGATGATGATGGTCAACAAACATCCCAAGGAACAGAGAGAGTCTGCAACTGCAAGCAAGATAATTCCATACATCTTACCCATGGGATATAAGTCCCCTCTAAATATAAGTTCAGTGGACATAACGATCCCAGAATCCTCAGGTTTGGGGAAAGAACTATGGACTAGAGTGGACTTACTGGTATTCTACTATAGACATATTGTGTTTCTAGCAATGGAAGAAATTACAACACTGATGTGGAGCCAGTGGCCACTGGAGGCTCTGGGGGCAGTGAGAGGGAAAAACAGTTGTAATATGGGGGCTTTTTCAGGACTTGGGTATAGTCCTGAATGACACTGCAATGACAGATATAAGCCATTTTATAGCATCACATAATATATGCAGAACTGTGTGGGAGAGAGTGTAAACTACAATGTGAGCTATGGTCCATGCTTAATGACAAAGCCCCAGTATGCATTTATCAATTGCAATGAATGTGCCACACGAATGAAGGATGTTTATGTGGGAGGGTTTGGGAGTTGTGGAGAGTGGGACATATGGGAATCCCTATATTTCTTGTGTAACTTTTATGTAATCTAAGTGTCTTTAAAAAAAAATTATTATTAACAAAAACAAAACAGAGTGGGCATCACCATCCCCAAATCCTCAAGATTGGGGAATGAACAATGGACTAAAGTAGACTTATTATTATCCTATTATAGACTTATTGTTATACCAGCAATTGAGGAACTTGTATCATTGATATAAATGCAGTGGCCACCAGAGGTTCTGAGGGAAGGAAGAGGGAAGAATAGGTTTAATATGGGGCCTTTTTTGGGACATTGGAATTGTCCTGCATGATATTGCAATGTCAGATACAAGCCATTATATATTTTGTCATAATCTACCAAATTGTGCAGGGTAGAGTGTAAACTAAAATGTAAGCTATAGTCCACAATTAGTAGCAATGCTTCAATATGTGTTCATCAATTGTAACAAAGTTACCACACTAATGAATGATGTTGTTAATGTGGGAAAGTGTGGGAAGGGAAGGGGGTGGGGAATATAGGAATTCCCCATATTTTTTTAATGTAACATTTAGGTAATCTAAATCTTCTTTAAAAATAAAAAATGATTAAATATATATATATATGCAGAACACCTAACACCTATTAGTTGCTCACTAAATGGCAGCTAATATAAATGTTGTTATAGTTGAAAAATACCATACATATTAGCTAATTGCTTGCATTTTACAGTTCACTGGTACCAACAAAAAATTATGACTTGCACTTGTGTTCTTACTCTATGCCAAGCAAAATAGTAATCATTTCAAATGTGTCATTAAAAAAAAGGTGTAAACTATGTTATTACAAATTATTAAATCCTAATTGCTTTGGAATGTTATATTGAGTTCTTTATTATTGTGATTAATTTTTGAATTTTTTATTATTTTATGTTAAGATTTGTTTTATATAATTTAAATGAAAAAATAGATTTGGGTAGTTTTCCCCTTCCCATATTTGTAACAAATGTTCCACAGCAGTACAATGTGTTGGTGTTGGGGTGATGTATGGGAGTCCTGTATGTTATGCATGATTGCTTTATAAACTCACAACTCTTCTAATAAAATAAAATTGCAGAAGGAAAAAAAAAAAAAGGAAGAAAATACATGGGATTTTACTAGAAATGACCAATTGGCAATCGTATGCAAACTGACCTTGAGACTTAACACTAAATCTAGCAATCATTTTTTTCTCATTGTACAATGTAAAAAAAATATATAAACAATTGTATTGAGGTACTTTGGTGAGCATAAAATGAGGATATTAGTGTAAGCTGCCAGCTGCCCCAATATTGTGCCCTACCATAGACTCCTACACCAGAGTCCCCCAGGTCAAACAATTACCTGCTGCTGCCCTTCTGGATAAGCCATGGTATAAAGTCAGTGAAAGAGCCATTTTCAATGAAACTATGGGGAACTCCCTGTCATAGCATTGGACATAACTTTTCAGTAGTCTAAAAATTAGAAGAGAGAAATGAAAAAATCATTATGTTTCTGAGATGCTCTCCTGTGCCAAGGGAAATGTATTCTTTTATTGGAAAGGAGAGGAATGAGCAATTCTACTTCATACAAAATATTGCTGTAGTTTTTATAAGCAAAAACTGTACAATTAATACAAAAGAGATTCAGATGGTTATGAAATATGTGTGTGGAGAAACCATTCAAATTCTCAGGGAATTAAAGAACCAAGAAAATGTAAATTTTTTCTAAAGAGGAGAGCAGAATATGTTCACATAAGAGACACATTGAGAAGTTAAAGTTTAGAATCATCTTCATAAGAATGTAGTATGCTGGCTACTATTTAAGGATTATTATTAGAAGCATCCAGAAAATCAAATTCATCCAAAATATGTTCATATATCTAATGGCTACATTCCAAACAACTCAATATTTCAATTTTCTGTCCCAATACATGAGGACAGAAAGTAATCCTTTAAAGTGTACTTTATTAGATTGGGTCATTAGGTTTAATGGAAAAGTCTCTTTCCCTCCCGTTTGCCGGTTAGATATTGCACAGAATTCTGGCAGTTGATTTTATTGCATAGACAATTAATGGACACATTTTTCGTTTTGTGGACAGTCATGTTTCTCCCTTTCTTCCTCTACTTTTGTGAAAAATATGGAAAGGGAAAATGAAACATCTGTGGTGGATTCGACTCTCCTTAGTCTCTTTTCAGAAATGAGACACATTGGCTTCCTTATCTCCACCATTTTCCATGTCTATGTTGTAACCATCACAAAAAACACTGCACTGATGCTCTTTCCCTCTGGATCCCCGCTCCACAGCTCCATGTCCTTCCTCCTCAGCTAGCTCTTCCTAATGGTCATCTCCCTCATCTCCACAACTGCGCCAAAGATCATAACTAATTATTTCTAAGGGATATCAGATATTTCCTACATTGTCTATGTGACTCAGGTCTATTTCCATACTATGCTGGCAAGCAGTGAATGTATTCTCCTCACACTCATTGCCTATGACAGATATATGGCTATTTGTAACCCTCTGTGGTATGTGGTTAGTATAAATTCTGAAGTTTGCCTGCACGTGACCATTGAGTCTTGGTTTGGGGGTGCACTCAATTGGCTAAATCCAAATCACATATACCATGCCATTTCACAAATGTGGCTCAAGAGAAATCCACCATTTCTTCTGTGAGTTGGAGGCAGTGTCAAGCTCTCATGTTAGGACACCTCAACTTATAAGACGTTTGAAATTGGACAGCCTTATTCTGGCATCTTACATTTTTATATTGCTCTTTATCCTTCACTTAAATTCTACCATGGCACAGTATAAAGCTCTTGCCACCTGTTTTTCTCATCTCATGGTGATGTTCTTCTAATTTGGCCCAACCATGTTCATTTACATGATTCCCAGATCTTTACACATTTCAGAGCAAGCTGAAGATCTCTCTGTATTCTATATCACATATGCCCCTATTTTGAACTCCCTCATATGCAACATAAGGAAAAAGGAGGTTGGAAAGGCTCTGAGGAAATTCTAGGAAATGTTTAATTTTAAAATTAAATGATAATATTGAGATTTAGTGATTACCTAATGTTTTTGGAAACAATTCCTTCTCATAAAAGTCATGAGTGGTTTGTGGTTCAGGAAATAATTTATTCCTTTTCTTTAATATGTTTTTTATTTATTTTTAAAAGATACTTAGATCATATAGTCATTAACAATTTTACACTTTTGCACAATTACAAAGCATTATTCAAATATAAGTTCTTTTTTTCAGTTCAATGTATTTGGAATAGCAACCCAAGCAACAGATCTTTCATTCCAAAGCTTTTTCTCTGCTTACTATGGGAAAAATCAGTTTCCCTTAAGAAACGTAAGGTTGATGATCTTGCTAAGGTTAACAAGGCATGACATGGAAAATCCATTCCATAATCTTAAATTCCCATATCTTTCCCAGCATCCACCCAGATGATCATTTTTAAAAACCAAAAAATATAGAGTACTACTGAATTAACTTTTTTTCATATATTAAGTCTAATATAGAAAGAAACATATTTTCCCAGGTCCTCTGCAAATTTTCCCTTGACCTCATTTTAATGACAATGGTCATCACATATTTCTCTTTTGCTGGCAAAAAAAAATGGCGTGAGGGCATAAAATTACTGATGACTATTTTTCATTTATACTCTCATTTTGTTCTATATGTTAGGTCTTGGTATAGCTTAGCTTATTCCAAAATTCTATTGGTTTTTGGCCATAAATATATGTGAGTCAAAGCATGCCATTCTTCTATAGAATGGATATCACTTGGGATTCCATTGACAAGTCATTTGAAATTGTTTGAGAATTTATGACCAAGTAGTAGTGTCCATTATATGGCCAGTTAGTGTTGTTTGGTTTCTCACTTGGTAAGAACTTGATTCAGAAAAAGTATGCAGGTTGTTGATAAGGAATGTAATCCAGTGAATTGGACAGAAGGATTGGGCATGGTAAACCAGTGAAGGAATAATACACAATATAAGAATGTGTTTTCCAGGTCAGTTCTATGGGTTGATCTCACAGCAGAGTTCATGAGGAACAAATCAAATTCCTCTAAGAAATCCGCATTAATCATATGAAAAGTATTTATTTATAGCATCTGATCTCTCCTAAATTGAAGTTCTTTGCAAAGCATTTAACCTGACCCTATAGGCAAACTCTGAAGGTGCACATGCTGTTAATAACCTACAATCAGTGGTGGCACTGTTGAACCCCACTGGCAGAAAGTGAAAATTGAAGAGCAAACATTTAATATGAAGCATTTAGGCTGAAGTGGATGGAGTCTGCAAAGAAGAGCTGACTGACCCTTTAGAGGCTTAGAGAGTTTGGCAATCATCATGAGAGTCACTGGAAATGTCCATAATGCACTGCTCAAATCTGCTCTCTCTCTCAGTAAAGAATAACATGCCACCCTATTTTCCAGAGGTTATTCATAATCAATCTCTACCAATGACTTAAGATGGTAGATAAGGAAAGAAGTAACATCCTTACTTGTACAGTTAAGCCCATGAAACTCATTGATCTTCATCATCTTCCTCCACAAACAGCCATTTTAATTTCCCTCACCATTGGCCAAACTACAGCTGGTCCAAGATTATTACCGTATTCTCTGTATCCTTATCCATCAACATAAGAAGTCCAAAGAGGCTAGGCAACAGTCACAGCTTCAGATGATTGGAACCTTTACTGGAAACTGTAGAAGCAGGAAAAAGTAACCATAGCCATAGAAATTTAAAGCTGTATGGAAAAGAAACAAAATTTTCCTAAGCCATTTACTGAAAATATGATGTGAATATCCATTCTTACTTCTTCCACTTGTTCCTCAGTCTCCCTTATTCTAGCTATTGAAGATAAATTATGATAAATGAAACTTTGACTCAATGTAGGTGTAGCATCATGAGGACAGCACCTTGGTCTTATCTAGATATTGTATTTGATAAGGCACCTTATTGACCATTATCCCATTGAGCCAGCTGCTTCCATTTGTTGTGGTATGAAGTAGGACTGATGGATTCCGTGGTAATGAGGTCATGGTGCCCTTTACCAATAATTTATATTCCTAAGACCAGGATACACATTTGGGATCCAATTTTGGCACATAATATTTCCTATTAAAGCACATATATGATGGCCTTACAGTGAAAATGAATGAAGGGATTGAAAAGCCATATCTAGAGTAATTGTCAGTGCTTGTACAGATAAGCTGCATTTTGTCCCTCCATGAGTCATGCCTTTTTCCTGGATGCCCTTGCTTTGGTATACCCAAATTTCTCATTCCAGGGACTTGAAGAATTGCCTGAATACCCACCACTGTGAAGGCACCAAGCTATTTCTCTCTACAGAAAAAGCCAGTGTCCAAGAGCACCAGAAAGTGCTGTCCATTGAGATATTTTCCTCTCTCATCTGCCAGGGCCGCAATGCAATAATCTGTACCTTAACATGAGTTTTTGACTATTATTTCCAAGTGTGGAAACCTTTCCTAATCCTTCAAAGAGTGAACTACGGGAGGTAAAGTGTGTACTGAGGTACATCTAGAAACTGGATGCAGGATCCTGATTCACTATTTTGGTGCTGATCGCAGTCACCTACTTTCTAATGAAACTTGCAATTGCCTCACTTATAATGCCTGTAGAATTGCCCAAAACCAGTTTCACCTGTCTGCCCCACACATTACTCCTTTCATGGCACCAAGTAATAATGCAATGCCATCATGACTTAACATTACATTGTGGATTCCGAGCAAGAATGAACCCTCTTGTAGGTTTCTGTATCACTTGGACAATAGAGTTAGAATCATGCCAAAACATGGAAATGGCATCTTTTCCATGGCTCCCGAGACTAGAAATTGCAGAATGTGTGATATTTGTATAAATATGTCAACAAACTCAGGGGTGTAAAAAGGATTCTGCCTGCAACTGCATGACTCAGAGAGAGAAATATGATATCCACATATGACCATGCCTATGGCAGCATCATTAATAGTAATAATGATAGGTTGGCAATTATCAAAATCCTAAAATACGAGAAAATGCTCTCAGTGATATATTAGGAAATATGGTTGTGGTGACTAACTAGCTTATAGTGTGTAAGCATCATTCTAAGTGTTTCTTGGTGTTTCTCAGGGGATTTTCAAGTGTTCTTTTCAAATCATAATGTATATAATTGTAAAAATGAAAACAATGTTTCCCTATATTTTATTCTGCTTCTGTTCATTTTCATGAAGTCCCAATCACTCCACCATCCTCTGTGTCTATATTTCCTACATTGGCTGTATGACTCAGTTCTATGTCCACACGACCCTGGTAATCAGTGAATGTATTCTCCTCACCCTGATTGCCTATGAATGATATACATCTATTTTTATCCCTTTGTTTTATGTGGTCATTATGAATTCTGAAGTTTGCCTGCATATGGCCTTTGTGCCTTGGTTTGGGGTGCACTCAATTGCCTAATCCAAACTACATATACCATTCATTTTCCAAGTTATGGCTCAAGAGAAGTCCACCATTTCTTCCTTGAATAGAGGCAGTCCTCAAGTTGTCATGTGAGGACACATCAACTTATGAGAAAGTAGTGTTTGTGATTGGAGTTGTGTTCATACTAAACGCCCGCCCCCCACCCGCTTTATCCTTATTCTGGAAACTTACTTTTCTGTATTCTACTGTGTTCTCCACCTAAATTCTACCAAGGCAAAATATGAAGCTCTTACTAACAGTTCCCATCTGATGTTCATGGTTTTCTACTTTGGTCCAACAATGTTCGACTACATGATTCACAGATCTTTGTACACTTCAAAGCAAGATAAAGTTCTTACTGTGTGCTACACCATTCTTACCCACATCTTGAACCCCCTTGTTATAGTTTAAGGAACAAGGAGTTTGGATAGGCTCTCATGAAATTTATGGGAGAATTTAATTAAAAAATGCAACATTAACATTGACATATTCTTTGCTATCAATTTTGAACTGTTTCTAAATCTGCATTATGAAATTCATCAGATCATTTGCAATTATCTAATTGAGTGGATTTATAATTTGGTTCATGCTTGATAAGTATAGATATTATGTTGTGAATTTTTATCCTGTCAGTAAATTTTGGATTTATAGTCAGCCAGCTATGTTCAAAACCAACAGTTCACACAATTTACTTAGCTTAAAGTACACATAAAATTTTTATAACAAGGGAAGTAAATGAATTTCTTCTGTGCCTCTTTTTCCTATCTGCAAATGACAATGCTCATAATTAACTAAATGCATACTCTAGCAAATACACCAAATGTGAGATACTAGCTATAGTTAGTGGTAATGTTTTGACAGTACTCTTTTATAGTTTGTAACAAATGTTTCACAACAATGCAAAATGTCAATGGTGGACAATGTATGAGAGCACTGTATGAAGATATGCAAGTTTATTTGTAAGTTCACAAATTGTACTATATGCTTATTGTTTATGGATGCTCATTTATGAACCATAAGTTTCAATTAAAAAGGTAAAAAAATTGCTTCAATTAAATTATATGTCTTTATATTCTTAACCACAATCCTCATCTACCACTGGAATCACTATATTACACAGTCCCTGGATTATCCTCTAGCTGTCTTTCAATTAACATTCACCTCCTTAGACTATCCCTTTCAGCCACAATAACATTTATAAATCAGCAGTGTTAGTTATTCTAATTATAATTTACCATCAATTCTATCCATTTCCACACATTTACAATAAACATGAATAAACATTCTACATAAATTTATTTCATATTTTATTTGCTCTTTCCTATAGTGCCTTATATGTAAAAGAAAGTTGAAAAACCTCTTTGCATTTATATATTTGTAATTATTTGAACTTATTTGAAAATAATAACTCAGTATTTGTAAATTTATAGGAAAACTTAAAGATTCTGTAGTTTCATGAACTTATCAGCGAATTAAACGAATATCAGTATAACTGTGACATAACAGATGACAGGGTAAGACTGGTTGGAAATTCCATACACAGGATAAAGGAAAACAAGCCAATATTGTCAGAACTTCATTCTTCAGAACTCTGGATGGCCCTCAGTGGTAAACAGCACTAATGCAGAATCTGGAAAAAGAATACCTAAAAGTTCTGGGAAAGCTGTGGGACTTCCACTTGCCCTAGACCTTCCCTCTTTAGCCCCTCAGAAAGAGCTCTAAGGTTGCCTATGCTTCCAGTATGACAGCCCACATCCCTAGTACAGGTCCCATTTACCATTTAGTGTATTTGTATGTCTACTAAATCCTGATTCCTGAAAGACTCACTGAAGGTGGTTGTTAAATTTGCTTATTCCAGAAATTGTGTGGGACAGAGAAACTGGGCTGTGAAACTATGTGGAGAAATGGCATGGAACAGAGCAAACCCTAGATGCCCAGGGAGAAACATTGAGGTTGAGACACAAAATACAACTCCTAGGAACTCGAGAGTAAAACTGGCGAGAGAATTTTCATTGCTATTAGTTGTTGTTGAGGGGAAAGTAGGAAATGCTGGAGAATTTACTAACACTGGGGATTTTTTTTTAAACTACTGGGCATGTCAAGTCAAGAAACATGCTCAGAGAGACCAGAGAAGAATCCAGTGTTCCATGTGGCTAGTTCTATGGATTCAAAATAAACTGTTAAAGACTTGAAACAGAACCTCAACACAGAGCCATCTCCACTACAGCCTTCAACAGTAAAGAGAAAAACAAAGTCTGGAGAAGCAGGAGAATCTGACCTCTAGCATTAAAACATCAAACTAATAAAATGTCCATATTTCCACACACACAAAAATTATAAAGCACACAGAGAACAGGAGAAGATGGCCCCTGCAAATGAGCAAAGTAAATCACAGATAATATCTTTGAGAAAATTAAGAATTAATTTAATTTTAAAATTATTAATCCATGACACTAAGTCAACTTTCTTAAATAAATTCAATGAGCTAAAGGAAAATGTGGTCAAAAAACAAAAGGAAATCAATAAATGATATATTTAAGAAAATAAAATTTTAATGTTACCTAACAGAAATTCTGTAGATAAGTAATAAAAGAACTGAAATTAAAATTCACTGAAACATTTCAAAAGTATGTTTGGAAAGGCAGGAGAAGGAATTAGTGAATTTAAAGATAAGACAAGAGAAATTATTCAGGTTGATGAACAAAAAAATAAAAGAATGGAAAAATCAAGTAGCGTCTAAGATAACTGTGAGATATTGTGAAGCCTAGTAACACATGCTTCCCAAAATTCCCAACTTTGAAAAAACATATGAATATACACATCCAGGAAGCTCAGGTAACCCCAAGTACTATAAACTCAAAGGGGTTCACAGCAGGATAAATTATTCTCTGTCAAGGACTAAAATAGAGAGAATCTTAAAGGCAGCAAGAGAGAAATTACTCATCCTGTACAAGCATCCTCAATAAGATAAAGTGCTGATTACATATCAGAAACCATGGAAAGAAGTAGGTTGATATATAAACTGCTGAAAGAAAAAAATTATAAACAATTAATTCTATGCAATAATATATAAAGAATAAAATAACTAAGAATAAGTTTAACAAAAGAGGTGATTTCTACAAAAAGAAACTATAGAAATCTAAATAAATATCGAGACATTCCAAGTTCAAGTTTTGGAAGCCTTTATACTATTCTGAGGTCCCTACTACTCAAATCCATCTCTATATCCAATGCAATCTCTCTAAAAATTTCAGCAACATTTTTGCATAAATTAAAAAGTGTACTCAAATTCAATGGAAGAGCAATAGACCTTGAATAGCTAAAACATCTTGAGAAAGTAGAACAAATTAGAAGTCTCACACTTTCTAATAAAAATTTATTATGAGCCACAATTATCAAAAAATATGTTACTGGCATAAAGATAGACACATATAATAATGGAAAAGAATTGAGAGTACAGAAATGAGCTACACTTCTGTGGTCAACTGATTTTTGGCAATGATGTCAAGTATATTAAATAAGGAAAGAATAGTCTCTTCAACAAATGGTGTTTCTAGTCTCATGAAAATGGGGGACAGTGGAAGTGATGACACTGATCTAATTATCTGCAAGACAATATTGACAAGTCCCTGAAAGGAGCCTACAGAATGTCCTGACACAGACACACAAAACATCCAGGAAAAAAGCCGGTCCTTAGCAACAAGGGAAAAACTAGCTCTTCTCCGCATAAAGAACTGTTTATGAACATTTCTTCTTACTTTTACTTAGGCTCCACCACCTGCCTCAAAGAAGTTGCAGCCCATTTTTAATCAAGGGTTTCCCTACAATCACTGACCCGTACCATTCTATACCACTTCTGCTTTCCAAGACTATTGTCCACTCATGCAATTTCAAGCCATAGTTTTAGGGAAGACAAACACAAAAAGCTATGGGAATGAAACTCAGCATACAAACAAATTTAAATTCTCTCTCATAAATTCCTATTTCAAAATGAGTATAATGAATTCCAGGGAGATAGGGACACTTGACTAAACTTTCAAAGATAGGAATTAAGAAGAAATGAACGCCAAGCGTAAGATTGTAAGTACTATACCACACCACAGTTGTGTTGTTAACATAGCAGCAAAGCGAATAAATGAGTAGTATGTCACTTAAAAATAAAATTCAGTGCAATTCTGCACCCCCCCCCCCCCAAGAAAAGCAAAAACAGGTCTCCAGACATTTCTCTTTTTGATTTACAGGATGAAAGATTGCACCACTAATACTTACAGCAGAGAGATTCTCCTACTTTCAACTTAAGTCTGGGGATTTGTTTAGTCTCTCAGATACTTTGCCCACTAATGGGGAGATTCCAGAGGCTAGATCTTGGCTTTCTGGAAGAGATCACCATGCAGAAAATTTAAGATGTGCAGAGAATCTTATGCCATCTACAATCACAGCATATTTATTAGAATATACTGGTGATGAGCAGAAGGAAGGGAATGCTTTTCTCCGAATGACTAGTAATTCCTCATTAGAAAGTATGCTGGAGAAAGTCCAACCTGACAAAATAAATTTAGTTAATAAAAGGCCAAGAAAGAAGTCCCCAGGAAAACTCTGGGGAAACCAAGGTCCCATTACACATGGCTGGGATTCATAATTTACCTCACCGTCTAGTCAGCCAAGGTCATTTAGACATGCCTTTGTTATGGGACTCAAGTTACAATGAATTAGGTACATGAGAAAGTAGAAAAAAACTAGATGGATAAAAAAAATTTTGACCTATTTCAATGAAGAACCACAACCTATCCCAGGACATCTAGAATGTGATATGTGAAAAGGATGTGAAAGTTATTCCTGAATCTCTTTGCTCATAAGGTAAGGCAATGATGTGGCAAAGCAGAGAAGCTGTAAATATGCAAATTGTTATGTGCATCTGCAAGTCTGGTTTTATAACAATTTATGAGGAACAATACAGTAAGATACAATAGCTTTATAATCCAACATAGTCACATATTTCAGAATTGTCTTCTGTAACAAAAGTTCTAATTTATTCATCACCTCGAAATCACTTAAGCATCCACACTCTATCCCTCTACTTTAGAGAGTAGAGTCCCAAATTTACTCTACATTTCATTCAAGAGGTAGAACTCTTTTCTATTTATAACCATTATTTCTCTCTCTGTGCAACCTATGGATCTTTCTAACTGCAAAGTAACCTGGTGTATTCACAAATGCATGGTTTTATATTCTTATAACCATACTCATTGCTTGAACTTAGTTGCTCAGAACATGTTATCCTTCCTACTCCTTCTGAGAATGTCTGGGGATTGGCTGTCTAACCCACACTGTTACTAAAAAATACTGAGCTGTGTGAAGTAGTTGCATTCTTTTAAACCAAGCTACAATAACTTGTCATTTTGAAATGAAAAAAATGTGTCTTTCAAATGGAAAAGCTGCATCACAATTTGGAAAATCACCAATTTTTCTATGATGGATAAAGTGACAAGAAAATCATTTGCAAGCTCAATTTGCAACTTTATAGTAAACCTAAAAATTTTATTATTTCTCCTTCTACAAAGTAGAGGAAAAATATAAAATGTGTATGGAGATCATCTAATAATTGTCTTTTACTCATGGTACAAGATAAAGCAAAAATATAAATGTTGATTTAGGATTATTTGACTTATCAATTAGCTTTCTTTTCATTCTACAAGATGGAGCAAAAACATACACATTGATATGGAGTGTATGTTGACCATAGGATAAGAGCTGAATGGGTGTCAGCATTCAGTCACCTTACCAGTCCTCCTGTGACACTTACTTCAGGGGATCTCCCAGATCAAACAATAGCTTGGTGCTGCCCTTTATCTCTATACATGATACTAACATGCAGAGAGGGCCTTCACCAATGAAAGTGGAATAAGCTTCTCATAAGTTTAGATTTTCCTATTTAGCTGAACAGAAAGTAAAGAGGAGAAATGGAGTTTTCCTTATGTTTCATGGATGCTTTCCTTCACTAAAGGAAAATGTACTGTTTTATTTGAATGGTGAGCAAAGGAGTAACTGTACTTTATACAAAATATTATTGTGCTTTTCTATGTACATTAACTATTAAGGTATGTGTGAGGAGAAATTCTTCATTCACTGGAAATTGGTGTGCCACAGAATTTTCTAAGCCATAGAACAGAATATGCTTACATGGGAGTGCATACTGAGAAGGTTTATAAATTTGTTTCAATGGACTATATTGGCTGTTTATTCAGGGTAATTGAAAGCACCTAGAGATATTAAAATTCATCAAACACTTCATTATCTGTTTGCCAAACTTCCAAATATTCCATATTTTAATTGTATGCATTGATTCAATCATGTAAAAAGGAACATTTTAAGATATCTCTTCAATGCTTGTCTTACACTTTTTCATTGCATTTGAAGACAAAGCCAGATGTTAATTATAGTTTGGTTCCTCCTTGTTCTGCTATGATTTGGGTCAGAATGGGACAGTTGAATTTGTTGCAGAGGCAATTAATAGAAAACATATCTCTTAGTGAATATTTCCCCCTTGGTACACTGATGTTTTTCTCTCTTTTCTCCTTTAGCTGTGTACAAAACATGAGGAGAGAAAATGAGACATCCATGGTAGATTTTACTCTCCTTGGACTCTTCCCAGGAGCAAGGCACATTGTTTTCCTCATCTGCACTATTCTCCTTGTCTATGTTGCTGCCATCATAGGAAATAGCATCCTGGTCCTCCTCATCTCTCTTGATTCCCGTCTCCATAGCCCCATGTACTTCCTGCTCAGCCAACTCTCCCTCATGGGCATCTCTTTCATCTCAACAACTGTCCCCAAGATGCTAATCAATTTTTTCTCAGGGACAACAGGCATTTCCTACATTGGTTGTGGGGCTCAGGCCTATTTCTACTTTGCCTTGGGAGGTAGTGAATGTATTCTGCTCACTCTGATGGCCTATGACCGATATGTGGCTATTTGTAACCCCTTGAGATACATGGTCATTATGAGTCCTAAAGTTTGCATGCAGGTAGCTATTGTGTCCTGAGTTGGGGGAGCAATTAATTCTGTAATTCATACCATATATACTATGCATTTTTCCAGATGTGGCTCAAAAGAAATCCACCATTTCTTCTGTGAGCTCCCAGCAGTCCTCAAGTTGTCTTGTGAGGACACTTCAACTTATGCGAAAATAGTGTTAGTTGTGGGAATTTTATTTCTCCTTATCCCCTTTGGCCTCATCCTCACCTCCTATACTCTCATCTTTCTTAGTGTTCTCCATGTAAATTCTTCCAAGGGGAAGAATAAAGCTCTTGCCGCCTGGGCTTCCCATCTGATGGTAGTGTTTCTATACTTTTGTCCACCTATGTTCGTCTACATGATTCCAAATTCCTTGCACACCTCAGAGCAGGACCAAGGTCTCTCTGTATTCTATACCATCCTCACTCCAATGTTGAACCCTATTATATACAGTTTAAGGAACAAGGACATAGGACAAGCTTTATGGAAAGTTCTGTGCAAAAGTCTTATCACTAAATAGAACAGTGATACTAGAATCAGCAACAATATTAAATCTTGGCACATTGCTGAGGTTATCAATTTGCATAGTAGAATATGTATATATTAAAAGTTATCTCAATAATCATAAATATCTCCATGCTTGGATTAAGAATTTTGCCTATATTTAGCAAATATAGCCTGTTTTAAAAAAGCTGTATTCTCTTAGAATAATAAATCTGTTAGCTTTACTATGGAAAAAAGTGAATTAGGCAGTTGTGATAGAAATTATAATTAGCCTTGAGTGCTTTGATATTAACTTGAAATAGGCACATGCTCTTTAGTCATTTTCTTGTGTTATTCACTCTCCATTCTGAAAAAAATTTGTTTCCAGTAGATGATTTTTAGGAGGTCAAATCCAGGACCTCATACTTGGGAAGCAGGTGCTCAATCACTGAACTATATCTGTTCCCCTCCAGTAGATTTTAAAGTTTGCATTAATATGAGAAACCAAATGTTTATAGATGGTAGCTCTGAACATAGACTACAGTGAACTTTAAAATATGCATTGATTCTTGTCTCATTTAAAACATTTTTTTTTTCTCCCCTTAAGGATAATACTGTGAAACAGAGTCATATAAGTGAGAGTTCATATAAGTGAGACCATGCAAAATTTGTTGTTTTGTGTCTGGCTTATTTCACTTAGCATAATGTCTTCAAGATTCATCCATGTTATCATATGTGTCCCAATTTCATTTCTTCTTACTGCAGCATAGTATTATATTGTATGGGAATTCTACACATGTGCATGATATTTTTTGTAAGTTCACAACTTCGGTAGAGGGATTGACATTCCAGTGTTCTTTTCACTTCATCACAGATTAATTTCCTTTTAGAAATTAATCAAATTACTCAAGCTAACTCATTTAAATTTTGGGAAAATCCAAACTCTAATATATCATGTGTTTTACTTTGAGGCCCATCTGAATTAAACTTGTTTGTAGAGGGAACTGTAAGTTTCTCTCTCCTGAATTCACTTAATTAGGGAAAGAAAACTTGACTTATAATGAAATTATTAAAGAAAGAAATGTTGGATTTATAGCCTCTTTGATGGAGAGGTAAGCATATATTCAGGGACACAAAATGTACAGGGAACACATTTTCTTCCTTGTGTGCTCTCACTATAAGCGTGAGGAAATGCTAAGTCAGTGTACATATAGATAGGCCTTTTATATAGAATATAGGTAATCACTCACCTGCCACTTTCCTGAGTAGATTAGTCAAAATTTAGGTCTTATTGCAACAGTATTATAAAAAAACTAATAATTTGAAAGTATGAGAATTCCTGGTCAAAATCCAAGTAAAGTCCATCACCACCCCCACCAATAAATGTAAATGAAAAAGCCTGTAATAACACTCAAAATAGATCAAAACTGAGTGGATGCTGGAATCCATAACAAGGGTGTGCTCACAACCCTGAGCCTTTCCATTAACTCAGTGATCCCTCTGGAGCTGAAACTGTACCTCTGGACAACCTTCTTTCATTCTTTTGAGAGGCTCTAGGAAGGGATGAGCAGGCAAGGATACCACAGAGACTGTTTACTTTGGGAAAAAAGTTTCACTGGCCTGGAGGAAGGCAGTCAGGGGACTGGAGATAAGAGGTTTGCTCAGAAAACCCACAAGCAGAGCCAAAACTGGGATTCTAGGGAAAATTCCTTATGTAATTCCCTATTACCTCAGCTAAAATACCTACAGAATTCTAAATAAGGTGAGAATAAGCTGCCAAAAGACCTCCAAGTGCACACACTCACAGATGCACCAACACTTCTCAATCATCCAACTCAGTGAATCACTTCTCATTGTAAGCTATTTCTTAGTTTCTTAACTTGAATTAAACCTCTTACAACCCCTAGATGAGAATGAGTGTCTCTGTCTGAGTGCATACTTGCACACACGTGTCAAATTTAAGAGGGAAAATGGCATTAGTTCAATGACTGCCAGATGCCACAAACTGTAGTAGTTTCTGTAAATATTATTTCCATGAAGTTGAGTAAAGACCTCTTACCAAAGATTCATTAGGGGACAGTGAAAAATTAATGCATCTGCTTATTCAACTTCAGTAGCTGTTTGAATTAATTAAACAGAATTACCTGTGTTGGTGCCACTATTATCACATGAATCCGTAATTGTTACCAGATCAGGAGACAAAACTGACAACATGATAAAACAAATGCTTTAACATATATATTACAGTGCTGGAAACTGGTGCAAACTTTTCAGAAATGAATATGGCAATAATATCAAGATCCATAAAACTAGCATTTGATTTGATAATTCCACATTTGGCATTTTTTATAAAAGTCTATGCAAATTTTTATGGTTTGACAGTATTATTTATAATGGATTAAAGTTAAAGATTAGCTAAATTACACAAATAGAAGAATAGCTAGACAGTGTACACACCATTGCCACAGCAATGAACTTCAAAGGAAAGAGGAAAGTGCATCATTTATGCTAGGTGAGGCACTGTCAAAGTGTTTCTCTAAATTTCCTCATTTAAGAGTTACAACTCTAAAATCCAACTTTTTATTTTTTTATTAACAAATATATGATTCATACAATTCTTTCCCCAATGAAGGTAAAGAGCATTTCCATGAACCCAGTAAATTCCCACATGCCCTTTTCCAGTCAATTCCCCCACCCCCAAGTGGCCACTGATTTGATTTCTGTTACTGCAGCTTAGTATTGCCTGTTATAAAAATGCAGTTATACAGTTATCACTCTTTGACATCTAGGTTCTTTCATTCAATATCATGTTTTTAATCCATTTACATTGCTGCACAGTCTACTACAGAATAATTTTGCCTTTTAAAAAGACATCTAGTTGTTATTCATTCCTAATGTAATTCCGTTGTATTCAGTGCACATGTATTCTGTGTGAATTAAATCTACTTAAATTTACTGAGATGTGATTTATGACCTAGTACAAGATCTATCCTGAGTCACTCTTCCCATTGCAAGTGAAAAGAATAAGTGTTCTACAGTTGTCAAGTGTTCTATTTTATATCAAGGTGATTAAGTTGGCTGAGAGTCATTCACATTTTTTATCCTGCTTTTTAAAATTTCTATCGATTACTAAGACAGGGGTATTAAAATCTCCAAATATCAGTTTGAACTTGCTTATTTTCTCCTTAGTTTGTCATTTGTTCCTCAAATATTTCTGATGCTCTGTTACTAGGTAAATACCCATTTGAACATTGTTATGCCTTCTTGTTGATTTGTCTTGTATCATTATGAAACATCTGTCTTCACCTCTGGTAACACTCCTTTCAAAGTCTACTTCAGCTGATATTAATATAACCACTTGACTTTTCTCATGTCTGGTGTTTGCAGGGTATATCTTATTCCATCAACTTACCATCACCTTTTTGCACCTTTATATTTAAATTGTGTCTCTTATATACAGTGTATACTTTAGTATTGCTTTTACTTCCAATCTGACAATTGCTTGGTCTACTTCATATATAATTAGTCTAGGTTTTAGTATACCCTTGTTTTGTTTATTTTCTATACATTGAACTGTGTTCTTTGTTTTTTTAAACTTATTTTTTCCTTTGGATTAATTAATTTTTTTGTATCTCTTTTGTCTTTTTGACTGGCTTTTCAGTTATTTCAAATTATATTATACTACTTCTCATCTAATGTATGAATCTGACAGCTATATACTGCACTTTCTCTCTCACAGCCTCTGTGATATTATTGTTCTATAATTTCAGCCATTATTTCTTCAAATACTTTTTCCAGCCACCTGTCTCCTCTCCTTCTGGGATTCAACATACACACGTTAGTTTTCTAATGTTGTCCCATTGAAACTCTGTTCACTTTACCAAGGGGTTTTTTTTTTCCTTCTGTGCTTCCATTTGGAGAATTTCTATCATTCTATTCAAGTTCATTCATCTTTTTTCTGAACTGTCTAATCTGATATCAACCCCTATCCATTGTTTTGTTCTTGTTGTTCTTGTTTATTTCAGATATTATTTATTTCACACTTCAATGTTTCTTTTGATCTTTTTTCATAACTTTATTTTTCTCTTCATTTATGTCCAGGTTTATCTTTAAACCCTTGATCATATTTTTAAAGTCTATTTTAAAGTTCCTAAATGTAGGCTCCATTATCTCTCCCATTTCTGGGTCTGCTTCTATTGCCTGATTCTTGCCTACTTTTGGTCACATTTTCCTGTTTGTTTTCATGTTAATTATATATTGGATTCTGGACATCTTAAATGTTATGTTTTGTGTGGGTTTTTTGTGCTCTTATGAAGTGATCTCTTTAAACACATACAACTATAATTACATAATAAATATACCTGGAAAAGTATGGAAATGTATATGACAAATATAAATTACTGCATTCTTTGAAAATACAAAATTTTAAATTAAATGCACATTACTCAACACAACAGACAGAATACATCTTCCAAAGTGCACATGGATCATTTCCAGGGAAGACCACATACTAGGCTAAAAAAAACTTCATAAATTTTTAAAGATTGAAGTTATACAATCTTTGAAATTCTACAAAGCATCTTCTTTAATGAAAATAGACTGAAGATAGAAATCAATAAAAGAAAGAAAACAGAAAACTTCAGAAATATGAGGAAATTTTAAAACACACTCTTAAACAATCAGTGAGTCAAAGAAGAAATTTACCTTGAGACAAAGGCAAATGAAATTACGAAATACTAAAATTTATGGGATGAAGACAGGGCAGTTCTCAGAGCAAAACTGAAAGCTAAGAATGTATATTAGAAAAATAACAAAGATTTCAAATCACTGGTTTAAATTTACATCTAAAGGAAGTAGAAAAAAAAGAGCAAATTAAATCTAAAGTTAGTAGAAGGAAAGAAACAATAAAGATTATAGTGGAGATAAATGAAATAGAGAAAAGAACAGTTGAAGGAATCAAGAAAATTATACGTTGTTTCCTTGAAAATATCAATAAACTTGGCAAATCTTTAGCTGGCTGGCAAAGCAATGAAGAGAGAAGATACAAATTACTAAAACCCAAAATAAAAGTGGAGCCATTACTACTGATTTGCAGAAATGAAAAAAATTATAAGAGAATATTATGAACAATTGCATGCCAACAAATTAGATAACCCAGAAGAAATGGACAAATTCCTAGAAACACCCAACTAACCTAAACTGACTTAAAAATAAAAATATCAATGGACATAAACAAGTAAAGAACTTGAATCAATAATCAGATACTTTACAACATAGGAAAACCGAGGGCCAGATGTTTAACTGGTACATTCTACCAAACTTTCAAATCCTTCAAAAAATCTTCAAAAGAATTGAAGAGAAAAGAATTTTTCCTAACGCATTCTATAATATTACCATAATACCAAAGCCAGGTAAAGGCATCACAAGAAAATTATAGACCAATTTTCATTACCCATAAGCATGTGAAAACCTCAACAAATACTAGCAAATTGAATCCAACAGCATATTAATATGATTATATATCATTAGCACATTGGATTTATCCCAAGAATTCAAGGATGGTTGACCATAAGAAAAATAATAAAATAATACATCACATTAATAGAATTTAATAGAATGAAGGTACAAAGTATCATCTCAATTGATGCATAAAAGTCATTTGACAAAATCCAACACATTTCTTGATAAAACTGTTCTGAAATTAGGAATAATAAGTAACTTTCTAAACATTCTAAAAGAAATCTATGAACAATCCACAGCTAGCACTATACTTAACAGTGAAAAGACTGAAATCCTTCCCAAGAAGTCAGGAACTAAAGGTGGATGCCCACTTTGATCTCTGCTATTGGAAGTTTTACCAGAAGTTCTAGCCAGAGAAATTGGGCAAGGAAAGACATCCAAATTATCGAGGAGGAAGTAAAACTTTAATTTGCAGATGGCTTCATTTTTGTTTAACATAGAATATCCCACAAGGAAACTATAGGAGCTAATAAATAAATTCAGCAAAGCTTCAAGCTACAAGATAAGCATGCAAAAATTAGTTGTGCTTAAGCTCGAAAAGTCTCTGCGTCTGCTGTCCGGAGGCATACGGGGCTGCCCCGGAGCCCCCCGCCCGCTGGAGCGCGCGTCCAGTCAGGGCGCCTGGGCCTGGGCCTGGCACGTTGGGCCCGGGGGCTGGGAGGACCCTCCGCCGCTGCCGGTTACTAGAGCCCGGCCCGCCTTCCCAACGCCCGCCTGGGTCTCTCCCCCATCCGGGGGCGGCACCAGGAGCTCTGGAGTCCGAGCCAGGCCCTTGCCACCTTGGCCTCCGCACGCCGCTCCCGGGCTTCCTCCCAGCGCGCCTGTCTGGGTGCGGGGGGTGCAGTAGACCGGAGGGGCGGGAGAGGGCCAGGGACAGCGCTGGACTTGGTGCGGAGGACCCGAGCCTTGGCCGCGAGGGGATGTTTCGGGCTTCTGCTCTTGTAAAATTTCAGCTGTAAGATCCATTCGTGAATCTTCCTAGTCTTCTTGTAACAATCCTATTCACCCCACCTGAAGGTGGCTGCTTCCAGGCAACAAAGAAGTTCGTATACCTAGGAAGTAAACTAGCATCATTTAAGAATATTAGCTTTATTACCTGTCTGTTGGAGCACGGGCCATGTTCACATGGCTACATCTCTTTCTAAATGGTACGGCTAGGGAGAATATACCTGAAAAGGGAAGAAGAAAGGTACTCTATGGCAAAATTTCTCAAACTTATTTGCATGTGCATCACTTGGTATTCTATGATACAGATTCTAATTTCCACTAGAGAGGAAAAATCCGACATTTTCTGTTAAGGAAGAACTACAGCTCTCAGAATTACTGAGATGCACAGCGATAATGTACATGATCTGTTCCCTCCTCTAAAAATTTTAAATAATTGTGGTTCCTGGAAAATAATAAATCATTTTGTCAATGCATATTCTTAATCTACAAAAAAAAATTCTTCCAAAAATTTAAGCTAGAAGAGCAGGTAATTTGTTTGTAGCATGGAAAGAGCCCACGTCAGTCACAAATTTGCATTTTATAGAAACATTACAACAAGAGGAGCATAAAATGTTGTGCATGTGTTGTATTGTGCACATGTTATCCCACGTTATTAGGAGTTTCCAAGGTGTAACGTGCTTTTGCAGAGCCACTCTCCTAGCACTTAAACTGTGGGGTATATTTCCAGAAATGTGAGTCTTGCTCAGTGGTCGCATAAGCACTCTGGCATCTTTTACATGATTTATAAATATTGTAATGTACTTGACCAGAGTAGACCTGATTTTGCTAATTACTTATCAGTTTTTTATTTAAGAAACAGAGTTGCTTGTTTTACAAACATATATTATCCAGTTTACAGGAACTAAAATTTTATTACGAATATAAAATGAGATCACGTGAATAGATCACTGTGCCCTGGCAGGCACCGCTGTGTTTAGTAATAGCTTTTCCATATGCTCTTGACACTAACAAACACACTGCCAACACCATCTTCAGCTTTCTTAACGTCTCTTCAGGAATCAGTAAAGATGTCATCTTTATCTCCCTTTAAGAATACAGTATTAGTTTATCACTGCTCAATATAAAGCAGCCTCTTAGAGATTCAGTCACCCATGATCGATGCTGGGCAAGCAGAATAAAAAAAAGGTAGGCTGATTTCATCTGCCTTTCAGATCTTTGCAGGGAAAGTGGGATTTTTTTTTTTTTTTAATGTAGCTTGATCAATTGTTCGTAAAGCTACTTGAAAGTAATATTATCCTACATTGGTTTTCTGATATTTTATGTATAGATATGTGAAAGTGCATATATCAGCTACTTGTTTCTTTAAGTATTTGTGTTAATTTTTCTCTTGAAATAAATGTTCATAATTAATAATTATTAAATCATCTTAATGTTTCACATGAAATAAATCTGCTATGTATATTAGCAACAAAGATTTATGTCTTAAATAGGAAAGAACAATTCATGCAATAGAATTTGAAGTTCAAGCAGAGCTATTATATTGACATACTGTATTTCCCTATTTCTTGGTCTTATTGGTCTGCTTTTTATTTTAATTATATTATTTTTGTTATTCTGTCATTTAAAATATAAGTGTGCTTTCACAAATTCCTTTTGCAGAGGTAAGTGTATAAATAAACACAAATAAATAATTAATGATCACAAAAAAATTAGTTGTGCTTATATACAGCCACAGATAATATTCCAAAATTGAAGTTTTAGAAATCCATTTACAGTAGCTTATGAAAAGATAAAGTACCTAGGAATAAATTTAACCAAGGAAGTGAAGAAATTGCACACTGTAAACTACAAAACATTGATGATAGAAACTAAGGCAAGGCATCCACATTCATAGATAGGAAGACAATATAGTTAAGAGGTCAGTAATACTCAACACATTCCACCCATTCAACAAATGCCTATTAAAACCCCAGAAACCCCCAAAAGCCCCACTTTTCATTTTTTTAAAAGTAGAAAAGTTGATCCTCAAAATCATAGGAATGCAAGGGGCCTATAATAGCCAAATCAATCTTGATAAAGAAGCACAAAGTTGGAGGTCTCACACTTCCCTAGTAGACAACTTCATACAAAAATAAAAGTAATAATTTGATCACAGTAATAAAAACAGTGTGGTATTCACATAAGATAGACATATAGAATAAAGGAATAGAATTAAGAATTCAAAAATAAACCCATATATGTATGGCCACATGATTCTCTCCAAGGTTCCAGTGTACAGCAATTGGAGAAAACAATGGTCTCTTCAAAAATTGTTTAGGGAAAATTGGATATCTACATGTAAAAGATTGAATTTGGACCATTCCCTTATACCATATACAAAAATTAGCACTTCCTGGATCAATTCTTTGAAAGGACAACAAAAGCATAAGCAACAAAAGAAAAAATAGATAAAATGGACTACATCAAATTTTAAAACTTTTTGTATTTCAGTGAACACTATCAAGAAAGTGAAAAGACAGCCTACACAATAGAAGAAAATTAAGGCTAACTATATATCTGATAAGGACTTAAAATACAGAATATATAAAGAGATACTACAACTCAACAAAAAAGAGACAAACAACCAAGTTAAAAAATAAGCAAAGGACTTGAATGGACATTTATCCAAAGAACATATACAAATGACCAATAAGCACATGAAAATATATTCAACGTAATTGGTCATCAGGGAATTGCAAATGAAAACCACAATAAGACACTAGTTCAAACCCACTAGGATGGCAAAGATCTGGAGTAACAGGAATCCTTATTCATTTTGGTGGAATTGTAAAATGGTGGAGTCATTGGAAATAGGTTTGGCAATGATTCAGAAACGTAAACATGAAATTACCATGTGATCTGCCAAACCCACTTCTTGTTATACAAACAAAAGACTAAAATCATGGTCTCAAAGAGATATGTGTACATCAATGTGTATAGTCACTTCTTGGCTTCACAATAGCCAAGAAGTGGAAGGAAGCCAAGTGTTCATTGGCAGCTAACTGGATAAACAAAAGAAGGTATGTTTATGTAATTGAAAAGTATTCAGTTATAAAAAAAAATTAAGTTCTGATACATACTATAACATGGATGATCCTTGAAGATATCATATTGTGTGAAATAAGCCAGGTGCCAAAAGACAAATATTGTATTACCATATGTGTATGAATACCTAGAATAAGCATATTCATAAAGACACATAGTAGATAACAAGTTACTATAGGCCAAGGAGTGAGGGGAAGAGTTATTGCTTAATGGGAACAGAGTTTTGTTTCAGACTACTTTTCCTCATTTTATGTACTTGGTATCTTGCCAAAATTCAATTGGCCATGGATAGATGAATTCATTTCTGAGACACTCAATTCTATTAATATTCATAGTTCTACAGGTCGCTTTATACTCCACTGCCACATTGTTTCATTAACTTGGCCTTCTAGGAATTTTGAAATTGGGAAGTTGAATCAAGACCTCCAACTTGGTTCTTCCTTTTCAAGATTGATTCCATTCTTCAAGGAACCGTGAAAATCAATTTTTTTGAAAAGTTTGAGAAGGAATTGTCTAAATTCTTCTTTGAATGTTTGGTAAAATTCACCAGTGAAGACATCTGATCCTGCACTTTTTCTTTGTTTGGAGGTTTTGATAAGGGTGTCATCCTCTTTACTCTTATGGTTATTGAGATCCTCTATTTCTTCTTGAATCAGTTTAGGTACATTTTGTTTTTCTAGAAATTTGTTCATTTCATTTACATTTTTGCTGGAAAAAGCCATGGTAACCACAAGGAAATAAATGGACATTATATCCAGGTTGAAATGAGAAGGCATTCTATACAATACAATGCAAGAAAGCAAAGAAATATAAAAGTAAGCATTAACAGAAGTGAGGAATAAAAATGGTATGACTTACGGATGAGGGATGGTGGTGTGGGATGTTGTTGGAGGTGTGGGAGGTGGGGAACATGGGAATCCCTGTAATTTCTGAGTAATATTTAGGTAATCTAAGCACCTTTGAAAAAAATATATAACAAATAACATTTATGTAAACAAATGAACATATATGCATATGTATTTGTATATCATTTTACAAATATTGGTATGTATGGTGAAAAATTTGATTTTTACCACAATAAAAAAAAAAGAAAAAAGAAAAAAAATGTAATGAAAATGAAGTACAAATCTCCCTAACCATTCTTTCCCTGGCCCACACACATGTACCCCACTCGCCATCTTAGTGACTCCTTTTCCATCAATTTAAAATATTTAAATTACAGTCCTGATAATTGTGCAACT
>JAQZBX010027772.1:0-28170 GCA_029593785.1 Cabassous unicinctus | reverse complement strand
TTTTTTTTTTTTGTTTGTTTGTTTGTTTTGCACATTGATTTTATAACTTGCGATGCTACTGAACTTATTCATAAGTTCTAGAAAATTTGTTACAGATTTTTCAGGTCTTTCTACATATAGGATCATGTATTATTCAAATAATGATTTTTTTTTCTTCTTCCTTTCCTATTTGAATGCCTTTTATATCTTTTTCTTCCCTCAGTGCTCAAGGAAGTACTTTTAACACAATGTTAAATAGGAGCAGTGATTGTGGGCATCCTTGTCTTGTTACCGATCTTATAGGGAAAGCTTTTAGGATTTCATCATTGTATATGATGTTAGCTGTAATTTTTTCATATATAAGATTTATCATTTTCAGAAAGTTTCCTACTATTCCTATATTTTGTAGTGTTTTTATCAGGAAAGTGTGCTGTATTTTGTTGAATGCTTTTTCTGCATCTATAGAGATGATCATGTGATTTTTTTTTCTTTTAATATGTTTTATGTGCTGTATTACGTTGATTGTTTTTCTTATGTTGAACCATACTTGCATACCCAGGATGAAATCGACTTGTTCATGGTGTATAATTCATTTGATGTGTTGATGAATTTGAATGGTAAGTATTTGGTTGAGGAATTTAGCATCTAGGTTCATTAGAGAGATTGGTGTGTAATTTTCGTTTCTTCTGACAGCTTTGTTTGGCTTTGTTTTTAGGGTTTTTTTGGCATCATAGAATGAGTTAGGTAATGGTCTTTCTTCTATTTTTTGGAAGACTTTAAGCAGGATTGGTGTTAGTTCTTTCTGTAATGTTCGGTAGAGTTCATCTGTGAAGCCATCTGGTCCTGGGTTCTTCTTAGTTGGGAGGTGTTTGATGACAGAGTCTATCTCTTTAATTGTAATTGGTCTGTTGAGTTCATCAATTTCTTCTTTCATCAATGTAGGCTGCTTGTGAGTTTCTAGGAATTTGTCCATTTTCTTTAAATTATCCTTCTTGTTGGCATATAATTTTTCAAAGTATCCTCTTATGGTACTCTTTATTTCTGTGGGGTATGTGGTGATAATCCCTTCTTCATTTCTTATTTTGTGTATGTGCATCTTCTCTCTTTTTTTCTTTGTTAGTTCTAGCTAAGGGTTTGTCAATATTATTTATCTTCTAAAAGAAGCAGCTTTTGGTTTTATTTTTGCTAGTACTTTCTTATTTTCTAATTCATTTTGTTCTGCTTTAATTTTTGTTATTTCCTTCTTTCTACTTCCTTTGGGGTTAGTTTGTTGTTCTTTCTTTAATTTCTCCAGGTGTGCAGTTAAGTTTTTGATTTTAGCTCTTTCTCATTTTTTTTATATTTACATTTATGGCTTTACACTACAGCTTTTGCTGCATCCTATCGGTTTTGATATGTTGTGTTGTCATTTACATTCATTTCAAGTTAGTGACTGATTTCTTTTGAAATTTCCACCTTCACCCACTGTTTGTCTAAGAGTGTATTGTTTAACTTCCTTATCTTTGTGCCTAATCTGGTTCTCTGGCCCTTCCTGATTTCCAGCTTCATTCCAGTGTGGTCAGAAAAATTACTTTGGATGATTTCAATCTTTCTGAATGCATTGAGGATTTTTCTGTGGCCTAGCATGTTGTCTATCTTGGAGAATGATCCATGTGCACTCAAGAAGAAAGCATATCCCACTTTATTTGCGTGTAGCGTTCTGTATATGTCTATTAGGTCCCAATGCTTTATTGTGTTATTTAAGGTGTTTTTTTTTTTTTTTTTTATTCTCTGTTGAGATGTTCTGTCTAACAGTGATAGTGAAGTATTAAAGTCCGCCACTATAAATGTAGAGGTATCTATTTCTCCACTTAATTTTTCCAGTGTTTTCCTCATGTATTTTGAGGTGCTCTGGTTAGGTGCATAAATGTTTATGATTGTTCTTTCTTTTTGAAACATTACCCCTTTTACTAATATATACTGTCTGTCTTTGTCTCTTACAATAATTTTGCATTTAAAGTCTGTTTTTTCTGATATTAGTATAGCTACGCCTGCCCTTTTTTATTGTTTGTAAGATTCCACAAATTCTGTCTTCCAGAAATTCGCTTTCAGCCTCCTTGAATTGCTTGCTCTAAGGTAGGTTTTGTGCAGACAACATATTGATGTATCAGGTTTCCTTATCCATTCTACCATTCTGTGTCTATTGACTGGTGAGTTTAATCCATTAACATTCAGTGTTATTACTTTCAATGAGTTACTTACAGTAGCCATATTTTCTTTCAGTTTATGCATGTCATATGTTGTTTTTATTTTCTTTTTGTCTTTTTAGTTGTTCTTACACTCTCCTCCAACTCTCTTTCTCCTCTGTTCTTTCCTTTCAACCCACCTGCAGAAGTCCCTTTAGTATTTCTTGAAGGGCAGGTTTCTAATTGGTATACTCTCTTGATTTCTGTTTATCTGTGAATATTTTGCGCTCTCCATCATTTTTGAATGCATTTTTTGCTAAATAGAGAATTCTTGGCTGGAAATTTTTTCTTTTAGTACCTTAATTATGTCATATCACTGCCTTCATGTGTTCATGGTTTCAGATGAGAAATCAGCACTTAATCTTATTGAGCTTCCCTTTTATGTGATAGTTCTCTTTTCTCTTGCTTCCTTCAGTATTTTCTCTTTGTCCTGAGCATTGGACAATTTGACAAGTATATGTCTTAGAGTAGGCCTCTTGGGATTTATACTCTTCAGGGTGTGCTGTGCTTCCTGGATATGTACATCCATTTCCCTCAATAGGGTTGGGAAGTTTTCAGCCATTATTTCCTCCAACACTCCTTCTGTCCCCTTTCCCTTCTCTTCTCACTCTGGGATGCCTATAATGTGTATGTTTGCATGTTTTGTCTTGTCATTCAAACCTCTAAATCCCTGCTGGATTTTTTCTATCTTTTAATCTTTCTGTTCTACTATCTGTTTGATTTCAGATGTACTGTCTTCCACATCACTAATTCTTTCCTCTGCTTGTTCAAATCTGCTGTTATGTGCTTCCAGTGTCTTTTTGATTTCTTGGATTGTGCCATTCATCATCATCATATCAGTTACCTTTTTATGCATGTTTATTTATTTTTATGTGTTTTTGAAAGCTATTACATACAGTTAGGTCTTGTGTTAAAATTCTATGAGAATCTTTGCATTTTAATTATTTTTACACTATTTAATTGTAATTGATATCTGTACTTTTAATTATGCTGTATTGCTATTTTTTGCATTTTTAAATCTATTTGTGCTTTGTTTCTCTTTACAAATTTTGATTTTTATTTAGTTGAACTCAATATATTATCATTACGTTGTTAAGTATAATTCTATTTTCTAATATTGATTGTTACTTTCGGTACTGTTGCACATGTGTTCAACTCATTAAAGGCTACTATCATTTGGTGTTTTGCCAGTGTATAAGCATCTAACAATAATAAACTTCTATTTATGATAGCAAAGATTTAGGCTATTTTATGTGTTTCACTGTCACATATTTATAAACCCCACAGTACAAAATTATATTGTCATTTTCTATAAATAATTTTTGTCCGTTAAGGAATTTTTATAATAAGAAAAAAATGGTCATATATTTAGTCACACATATAGCATCTCACATGGCTTTAATTGTTTTGTGTACATACAAATTGTCAACCCATATAATTGTCTTTCTTCATTAAGCTTTCCCTTAGAATTTCTTGTAATATGCACCTGATGGTGAATTCTTTCAGATTTTCTTGTCTGTAATAGTCTTTATTTTATCTTTGTTTTTAAAACTTATTTTTATGATATATATAATTCTATACTTTTTTCTTTCAGCCTTTTATATGTTGCTTCACTGTCTACTCTAAGATTGTTTACATTGAGAATTCTGATTTCATTTTTATCTTTGTTCTGAACAAAATGTTCCCCTGCCTGGCTGCTTTTATAATTTTCTTTTTATTACTGATTTTTCACAATTTATATATTGTGCATTGATCAGTTCTCTACAAATTTCTTGTGCTTGAAATTTGTTAAGCATCTTGAAGATGTGACTTTACAGACTTCAGTAAAAATTTGGTAAAATTTTCAGATTTTATAATTTCAAATGTATTTTCTACTCCCACACACTTTTCTCTTTCAGATAAATTGTGTACATACCTGCTTTCAGTAGAAGACAATCCTTAACTTACTAATGGACTCTTTCATTTTTGAAAATCCTTTTTCCTTTCTGAGTTTTATTTTCATTTTTTCTAATTCTAAATCTTCAAAATCATCTAAATCTTCTAGATGCTCTTCATACCTTTTTAAATATATGGAGCCCATTTACACAAACTTTTTAATTAACTTACTCGCTAATTGTAGCCTCTGCTTTAATTTGAAGTCAGTTTTTATTGACTAGATTTTTTCATCATGTTTTAGATTTTTCCTTATACTTATGTACCTGATATCTGTATTTGCTGAAAATGTTAGGGAAGTCCTCTGTAGACCTACTGCATTATTTTTCTGTGGTTAATCTCTCTTTTGTACTCTCCTGCAAGCTCTATCCACTTCAGTCTGCACAGAATCTCAACATAATCTCTTTAACTCAGGGAGCTCACTGGACTACAAATGGATTTCTGTTTCCCATTTTGCAGCCTGAAAATTATCTCACACAGTTACTGAAGCAACTGTTGGACTTACCTCATTTGTTTCCTGTCTCCCAAGGTACTCAGATCTTCATTGACTGGTCATGATTTTTTTTTAAGAAAATTAATATAGATACAAATACAGATAGAGATACAGATAGATATATAGACAAAGACAGAGATAGAGATACAGATACAGATCAAGATAGAGATAGAGATAAAGATAGAGATACAGATATAGATATAGATATAGATATAGATATAGATATAGATATAGATATAGATATATAGATATATAGATATATAGATATATAGTCTGGGTTATTTGGTTTTTTCAGGAAGGAGATATGATAGGTAGGCTCAAACATGACCTCCAAAGAGCCTCATTTTTTGTTATTTATGGCACCCCTTCCTCCTTATCATGTGTTGGAATTAGTTGCTTGTGACAAACAGAATACAAAATAAGTGATGGGATTACACTTTTGATATTAGGTAATACAAAGACTCTGAATTCTTTCTTGGTGTGTCTGCCGTGCCTCTTCTCTCATTCTATTCACTCTCGTGTCCTAAGGGAAGCCAACTACCATATTGTAGGCAGTTCTCTGGAGAGGTCTACATGGCAAGTTCCTTGGGACCTTACAAACACCAAGTGAGTGAGGTCAGAAGCATATTCCACACCCCACCCCAGTTGTGACTGGCAGCAATGGCTAACAGGTTGATTGCAACCTCATGGGAGAGTGTGTGAAAAAGGCATTCAGCTGAGCAACTCCTGGCTTCCCCACTCCCTGGAAAAATGAGATAATTCAGGTATGTCATTTAAAGCATCTAAGTTTTGGGAAAATATCTTAAGTAGCAATTTTACTTATTAAAATTCTTGGTAATTTAAAGTGAGTGTATGCCATAACAACAATAACAACAAGAACAATAAAAATCTCAAGCATGAATTTTCCTTTGAAAACTTACAGTAGGCTTTGAGGAGAGTATGAGGGAATTTGTACCAGGCCTTGATGAATTAGATAACAGAAGTTGTGTGTTGTTTAATAAGGTTGCCATGGAGGGAATGGCTGGAGACTGAGTATTATCTTATTATAAGCAGAGATAAGGATGACCCTTGATATATAGTACCAGAATCTTAATAACACTATCAGCCTGAATTAAAGTGGAATGTAAAAATCTGCCTATAGAACTTGGTGGTATAGTTAAGGAGTGTTGAAGATGTTGACTGACTTCTTACTTACGTATATATAAAAAGCAAGAGGAGAATGAAAAGTTGAGGAAATATGTGTTAAATAAGACGGAATCATTACCTGAGGGTTTAATAATTCTTAGTCTTTCTATGTGACAAATAAAAATAAAATTAAGAAATGGCTTCTTAGCAAGGATTCAAACCAGGATCCTGCCAAGAAATCTGGTCTACAAGAAACCTCAAGTTTAGACATCCTCCAATGCCATTGGAAAGTACATTATGAAGTACTATTAATTAGCACATCATTACAATCCCAAGGTGTTATTCCTTTTTAATTAAAAGGTATATGCTGTTCTTCAAATAATGGAAAGTACTCCTAAGAAAGAACACAATCTAAGCATTATTACGAATAATCCACAATCAGACATTCTTCAAGATGTAGAAGACAGCTTCAACAGAAAACTTTCAAATCAAATAGATAATGGTATAAAATAGAAACTTTCCAAGCACAATAAACAGAAAAAAAAATCCAGATGCATTAAGTTACAGATAATCATACTTTAGGCCGAGTTCTCTTGCTTTTATGTTCACAGATATTTCCTGTCCTGTTGATAAAGATTCTGAATAATTTCCAGAGACTTTTTAGCCCTTAACTATGTCATCAAGGAGGACACAATCTTTTGTTTTACTCTTTCTATCCTTATTTTATCATTGCACTTTGTCCAATATCTGGATACAATTCACTCTAGATTTGGCTAAGTCAATAAAGTCAAATTATATACTTGTACTTATTTTCCATTGGGTACCACTCATTTCTTTTCAATACCAGAAATTTAAGATGAAACAATTGCTTTCCTGAGTAATTTACTTTAATGACTAAGTGGCTTTTTAAATGGTAATTTTAAATAAAGTTAAAGGCCAGATGTCTAAAATGCCTATTTTATCACCCAAGAATAAAGTTTTCCTATTTTCAATAAAAGATCGTCTATGGGTTATTTGTAGGAACTAGCCATTTAATCCAAATTTTCAAAGATAGAAATTTCAGAGACATAGTATGCAAATGATGGTTGGCTTGGAATCTCCTACACTTTGGCAATTATTACAAGGAAGGCTCACTAATGAAGTCAAAGTTTTCATATTTGCTTTATGTCAGCTTGCTGAACTTTCCACTCTGAATTCCAACACCTGTTAACAGAAACACTTTTAGAAGTTGTGTAACTATACTATTAAGCAATACAATAAGGGAATATTGGTAAAAACAAATCATTTGATTCCCACCAATAAATAACATTAAATCTGCAACAAAAAATGAGTTTTGATCCAAACTGATCATATGGATATTTATGTTTTTCCATATAGTCTCTGATATCACAGAAGTCTCATTTTGACCCATCAATGTGTCTCTAATCTTGTGGTCTTTAGATATGTTGATTCCAGACAAACACTGAGTCACTTTTAAGAAGCAATAATTTAGCTACTTGTCTTATTTTCCAAGGCTGCTATAATAAACAACCACCAAAATGCTTGACTTAAACAATAAGTATTTATTGTCTCACAATTTTGAAAGATACCAGTGAAAATCAAAACATTGGCAGGTAATCTTTTTTGTGACGTCTGTAGCATTCTTGAGGTGGCTCAGTCTCTGCCTTCATCTGTTTTTCTGATGCACCCCTGTGTTTTCTGTTTCCATATCCAAATTATCTTAATTTTAAGGACTCCATTCACACTAGATTAAGGCCCGCTATTGTATAGTTTGGCCTAATTTTAATAGGATCTTCAAACATCTCATTTACATTTGTAAAATGTAAATGTGATTTCCCTCTCACAGAGCTGTGGGTTAGGAATTGACCATGTCCTTCTTGGGGATATAATTCAATCTTCTGTACAACTAAAATGGAATTCCAGATGACATTCTTCTACTCTAAATCCTCTTCACTTCAGACTTTTCACTAAGTATAAGTGGGAAAAATCCTACATGCTATAATTTAGAATTTCACTAATACTGGATAAGGCAAATAACAACCCCTCACCCCCACAGGGAAAAAAAACCTTTTCCCCCAATGCATACATGAAATTAGACAGAAGCCAGCTTGAAACAACAAAGCTTCAGATCTATTAGTGACCTCATATGGTAGAATATGTGCAATCTTAGGGAAAATGTTCTGTTTAAATCCCTGCAGAACATTCTGTGTTCTTTCTTTCTTTCTTTTTTTATTGTGGGTAAAATAACATTGATAAAGTAAATAAAATAGGTATTATTTTGAATAGCACAATATTTCCTTCTGTTGATTTTTTCAAATAAAATGGGATCTGTTTCATTGCTCTAATTTGAGCATGCTTGGCTCCTGGGGTAGATAAAAAGGATATACATTCAAATTCTTAATTCTTCTTTTATTGTTACTCTGTCTTAGTGTTCCAACGTGTCATCTACAGTTTACTAAATGCTATGGCACAGCTAATATCTAATCCAAACAATCATCAAACAGGAATAGAGGAAAACCTTAAACTTACAGAAGTTTAAGTGACCATGACAGGAAACTCCATATGCAATGATGCTATATCCAACAGTGGTTCAATCTGAACTGATCATATCTATGGGCAAGGATGATCTCCATTTCATTTCAAGCAGGTGAATAAGTTCAAGGTAGAAATGAAAACTGAGAATTTCTGCATCAATATAACTGCATGTTACAAATTTCTGCATAGGAGTTTAAGTTTTTAAATCAATAAAAGCTTTGCATTTATTTAAAGAAATTGAAGTGCTCCTATGTTTCTTGGGAAATATTTTTTTCACTGAGCCAAAAAGTCTGCTTATGAGACAAGAGGCAGCTCAAGAAGATTTTCTCCAAATCTCAATATCTTTGCCTAATTTTGTTCTTCAATCATAATCTATTAATTGTGAACTTTGCTCAAAATAAAATAGCTGCTTATAAATTGATCTCAGACACCAAAATCTTATAAATATCTTTCCTAACTTCTCCTTCAGATTGCCTTTCAAAGTGTTGTTCTCCCTTGATTTAGGGAGTTGAAAAATAATTCTTTTTGATCATCAGTTTGAGTCTGGTAGCCTCTGTGGTATAAGTTAACCTACTTGTTTAATTAATAATTAAAAGTGGTAAGAAATCAGTTCATCATTTAATATGTGCTAATGCAAAATTATTTGTAGTGAAAGTATATAGATTTTAAGCAAGCAGTATGACTACTGAGATGTTTCTTTAAATATATGTCCATAAGTGTTTATGTGAGAGAGAAATAAATATCAAACACCAACAAACCTGACAAAAAAAATACATTTTATATGATACCACTTACTTCACTAGTTATATGAATAAAATAGAAGAGGCAAATTCATATAGACAGAAAGTAAAGTGCAGAATAACAGGGGTGAGGGAAAAGGATATGGGGCTTTCATGAATAATGAATGCAGGATCTCTATTTAGTAATAGAAAAGTTTAGTCATGGATGGTGTTGGTGGTAGGATAGCATTGCAAATGGGATTAATGCCACTCATTGTATGCTTGAGATTTGTTGACATGATGAATGTTACGTTGTATATATGTTACCACAGTTAAAAAGTGAGAGGGATTAAAATGACAATGACATTTAAATGCAACATGTTAAGGAATTAAAAAATAAACAAAACAAAACAAAAACTTGATACTAGACTGGATGTAATCGTGGAAAATGCCCAAAAGGACATAATTAGGACAATTGAAAAATATATGAAAATGAAAGCAGTATTTATTAATTTATATAAATGTTAATTCTTTTAAACTTGATAATTATAATTAATTAGTTCATCCAAGTAAATATCCTTTTATTAGGACACATAAATGGAATTATTAAATGATAAAGGTGCAACCTATTCACAAATGTTTAGAAAATTCTCTAGATAAATAGATAGATAGGTAGGTAGGTAGATAGATAAGTAGACAGAATGAAATTACAAATGTGCTAGAATGCTAAATGTTGGTAAATATAGCTATTTAGGATGGGATGTACTGGAATTGTTTATAATACTTTTATTTCATGATTAAAATATTACTTCCAAGTAAACTTGAAATTACTTCAAAATAAAATATTAAAAAACACTTGTCTTTAATTTGGAAAAAATTGAAATCATATTTTTATCTGTAATTTTCTAAATATGGTTAAGGCTTATAATATTTTGTTTCTTAAAATATGACATGATTATCTTATTAATAAAGAAAAGATATTTCAGTAAATTCAGATAATGTAAAATATTATAGCTGTTACTGCATCTTAAGAAATAAATAATAATATTTTTCACTTATCAAATTTTGAAAAATGACTTTACCTACATTTGATTACTTTATTTCTGTTGTAAATTTAAATATATATGAGGTGAAGGCTTTCAAATACTTGAGAAGTATTTCACAAAAGTTACCAAAATTTGAGGTTGAACACATTATATTATTGTCCCAAAAATAAGTTTGAGAAGGAGTCTCCATTGTAGACAGGATTTATATAGTATTTTGTCTTGTCAATATTATATACACTGCTTGTTTCTTAAATGTTGCTCTAATATATTGTCATCTCTCTACCTGCTGAAACACAAATCATGCATAAGGCAGATAGATACTGGTTTATAAACCTTCTGTTTTCTGCATTGTAGGAGGAAAAACAAGGGTACACTAATTTGAATTAGAATGTTACATTTAAATTTCACTTACAGTGACAATTATAATGAAATGAGTAGTCTGTAATTCCTTATATAAGATCAAGTGATTTAACTTTGCTTTTTCCATATTGTGTAATAAGTTTGCTATACATTATTTCCTGCCCATTCAAGGTGGTACATGTGTGCTGGCTAATACTTCCTAATTCCTGAGTTCCTTATATAAAATTGTAAGAACATGTTAATTGGTTGTGCATAACAGGAATTACCAGTCCCTAGAATATTTTCACATGGTTTGGGCTTGACCAGAAAGAGGCAGTTTCTGGATTACTTTACAAACATTTCTTATATTTGTTGTTCCTAACATTTCTGATGTCAGATCTATAGTTCACAGTTTCCCAAATGCTGTTGCAGAGCCACCATTCTCTAGTCCTATTCCTAAGGTGATTCTTATCATAAGGTGATGGAATAACATGGAAAAACACAATGGAATTCCATGAAATGCCACCTGAAACAAAGATAGTGGTATTGATCTATAAAAATGTTAATCTGCCTCTGTTTCTGTAGTCATTATCAATTCCAGAAATGCAAAAACAAGAGAAATTTTGTAAGGAAAAAAATATTCATGCTATACTTTTGTAAAAAACGTTACAACTGACTTATAATTCATCTCAGTTTGTTCTAATCAGATGAAGAGGAAAAATACTCAGGAATTTAGAGTGAAACCAGAAACCAGAACCCTAGATTCTAGCATGACTTTTCTGAAAGCCTTTTGATAATCACCAAGGACAGGACTTGCTGTACCCCACTGTGAATGGTCTATTTTTTTCTATTCATCTTAATATTTTCATTTATATTTTCTTATATTTTTTAAACACTTAATGCATTGAAAAACAAATTTTTTTCCTGAAACCAAGGTCTGTGGTTTCCTCCTGATTTTGCATGAACTTGTCTCTTTCTAATTTTTTTGTAAGTTCAGCATCCAGTTGATAAGTTGATCTTGAGCATTTGTCAAAATTGTTGTTCATTAATGAGTGTATTGGGTTGAATGTGTCTGAAAAAAGTTACTTTTTTTCAAATCCTAACCCTCACTACCTTTGAACATTACCGTATTTGCAAGTAGTGTCTATGTTGATGCAATTAAGGAATAGATAAGATCATACTGGTTTAGGATGGACCAGAAGTCCAATGAGAAAGTCCTTATAAGAGACAAAATTGGAGAAGACACAGAGAAACAGAGAGGAAAAAGCCATGTGTAGACAGAAGCAAACATCTGAGAGCAGCCAAAAGCCAAGTAACCCAAAGGATTTCTAGCAGCCACCAAAAGGTAGGACAGAGGCCTGGAATAGATTCTCCCTCAAAACCTTCAAAAGAACTACCATTCTCATACCTTGAATTTGGACATCTCCCACAATGGGTGAAAATAAATTTTTAATTTTTTTTTAACCACCAGTTTGTGGTAATTGTTGTAGCAGACCAAGGAAACTAATACAATGATGCAAAAGTGCATCCCAATTTGGAATATCAGAGTTTAGGGAGAATTAATTAACTTTTCTCTCCAAAATAAGCAAATATTTACATGCAATTTTAGGCTACAATACAGTTACAAGTTTATGTTATAGAGTCCAATAAAACTGAAATAATGTAAGAGATTATATGGTTTAATATATAGAACAGGCAATGAGTGGTATTATAAATAAATGTCAGTCATTACCATTTCTTCAGGAAAAAAAGAAGAAGTACCGTTTCAGTGAATAAACAGTAAGAATAGTGTCCCATGGCCCAGGAACAAGGTTTTCTTCCATGAACATATTTCAAACACTTTGGATTTATTAAAATAATTCAACCAAAAATCATTCAAGAGAGATAAATGGTGCTCTCTCAAAAAATCAGGAAATTTGTTATATAAATCAGAAGAATGAAACTGTATAATTTTCTAAGTTTTTTTTGTGGAGTTATTTATTTAAATTTCCAGATGGTTTGCAAACTTAGTTTGAATGTATTAGATATATATATAATTTCTTGTGAATTTTGTTTTTGAAATTTCTAATTGTATTAATTGCTTTAACTGAGTACTAGGTTGTTTATATATTTACTGTACTTTTCATTCAATAAAATCAGAAAACATCATCTATAAATTATCACCATATTTTATTTGTTATGGTTTCCCTTTTTAAATATATTTTTTATTTTAAAAGGTATTTAGATTACATAAATATTATATAAAAATATAAGGAATTTCCATATGGCCTGCTTCCTATACCTCCCACATTTTCCCACATTAGCAACATCTTTCATTACTGTGGTACATTCGTTACAACTGATGAAAAGATTTTAGAGCATTTGCCACTCAGCTTGGGTTAGAGTTTACATTGTAGTTTACACTCTCTCCAGGACAATTTTGTAGGTTATGACAAGATAAGTAATGGCTCATATCTGTCATGGTAATGTCATTCAGGAAAATTCCCAAGCCCCCAAAGGGTCGCCATATTTCACCTGTATTTCCCTCTCCCTGTCCTCAGAACCTCTAAGGGCCAGTGCCTACATATGAATGATATAGTTTCTTCCATTGCTAGAATCACAATAAGTCTATAGTGGAATACCAGTAAGTGTACTTTAGTCCATAATTCATTCCCCAATCCTGATGATTCTAGGATGGTGTTTCCCACTCCTTCTCTAATTGAGAGGAGGCTTTGATCCCATGGGGTAGATGGATGGCACTGTCTTGCCTGCAGTTGTAGACTCTCTCAGTTCCTTGGGCTGTTTGTTGTCCATCATCATCTCCTTGATAGTTTTCTTGGGTGAGTCCAATGAACAAGAGAGTAGGTATTGCAACTCCTTGGAATTTCATGTCCCAGCTGGCACATGGGCAGCCCAGAGATTAGAGTCTCTTGGACATACACCTAACAACTCCAGCACCAATTATAGGTTCAAATAAAAGGGGCAGAAGAGTCATGTGTAGAAAAGTTGCATCTGAGAACAACTGTCACAATTGGGGGCAAAAACTCCAACGTAGGCAAGTCACCAAACTCCATAGCTATCTGCCATGACCATTTGTCCTGGATTTCTCCAGAGCCATCAGGATCCTCACTATTTTTGGTGGTATCTATCTTGGCCATCTATGAGATCCTCCTGAGACATGCATAAGCCTTACTTCTATGATGAACTCCCAACTCACTGAAGTCTCTTAGCCGTATACGCTCATTTGTCTTTCCCATTTCCAGTTTTTATTCAAGGTCTTTTTCCAGTAGCATCACCAGTTGGTACTTGGGAGTAATTCTTCAGTGCCAGGGAGGCTCCTCCCTGGGAGTCATGTCCCATGCTGGGAGGAGGGTAATGCATTTATATGCTGAGTTTGGCTTAGAGGGAGGCCACATTTGAGCAACAAGAAGACTCTCAGGAGGCAACTCTTAGGCACTCTCCAAAACTAGGCTAAGTTGCAAATTCAAGAGCAAAAGGCTCACAAGCATAGTCCTCAACATCAAGGGCCCATCAATGGACCATCCTTCTTTACTAGTCATTGCCCCTGCACTTGAGGGACTGTTGCTCTTCCATTATAGAATGTGGCAGAGCTCCCCAGGGTGGGAATTCAATAATTTTTCAGTTGTTGTGTGAATCTCCACCCACTGTGGCAATGCTCCATGAGCATTTGAACATATTTATATACATTATATGTATGCCCATATGAACTTCCTTCCATGTATCTCCCATCACTGACACCCACTCCATTGATTCTCCCCTACCATAGTTGTAACCCTTCTGTGATCCAAAACCTCTTCAAAAATGAAGCCAAGAATATTGCCAAATTCAAGTAATGGGAAATCAAATAAAAATGATGTTTAAATAAAACAAATAAAATACATAATAATTTAGAGAAACTAAAACTAAAATAAAGTAAAAAGATTTGGGTATTAAAAAATGAAAAACCTTAAAAATAAAATGAAATAAATTATTTTTGATGTTTTTCCTTTCATCACTCTAATATCAGTTTTCCTGTATGTACAGTGGTGTTTTCTTACATTTCTCTCCAGTGTCTTACTATTTTTTATGTTGTCTTCAAAGAAGTTTTAGGTCACAGTAAGGTTACATACAGAATATAGGGGACTCCCATATACTCAACATCCTCCCTTTTTTTATCCCTTCCCTGTTAATAATCTTTTTACATGTAGATGGTACATTTGTTACAACTGATGTATAAGTATTGAAACATATCTACCAACCATGGTCAATGGTTGACATTATGGTTTATATTTTAGACCATACACTTTTATAATTTTTTGATGAAATTTAACATGGCCTGTATCCATCATTGCATGATCATGCAGAACACTTCCATTATCCATAAATACCCCCTCTTCAAACTCTTCTATTCCTCCCTATGCCTCCCTTCAGGGCCTACAGAAACCACCAGGCTTCACTCCTTGAAGGACAAGATTCATAGATACTTGCAACAATGCTATAGCATTTAGCAGTTTGATGTAATTATGAATTCCAAAATTAGATATTTGATTATGCTTATAAACTGGTCTTCTAATCAGGGCATTAATTGGGCCATGTCAGTAGAGTGTTGAGGCCCACCCCTTGGTGGGTGAGGAATCAAATATAAAAGGCATGGCACAGAACAGAGTTGGAGCAGTTCTGATGTTGGACTCTTGAGCTGGAGCCCCAGGAATTAAGAGAGCTTGGTCATGAGGAAGGAGAGAAGGCCCTGGTAAAAGACTTGAGCCATTTGCCTGAGAGACTACCGCTGGCCTTATGGAGAGAGGCAAAGCCTAAAGTTTCTCATAGTCTAAAGCTGACCTTGTGGAGGAACAGAGGAGTTGAGCCTGTAGAGAAATGGAGCCCTGGGAAGAGAGGAGCAAGAAGCCTGAACCCTGGCAAACATCGGCAGCTGTCTTGCTCCAACACATGGCAGTGGATTTTGGTGAGGGAAGAAACTTATGCTTTATGGCCTGGTAACTGTGGACTTCTACCCCAAATAAATACCCTTTATAAAGAAACAGATTTCTTGTATTTTGCATCAGCACCTCAAAGGGTTGACTAATACAAACACTGAGGGATGGACACATTATTCTGTCCTCCCCTATTAGGAACTGCCCATGTTCTCAAGAGACAACCCCCGCCCCGTTTGAGAAGATATCCAGCCTCCCCAGCATGGGAGTCCAACACTTTCCCACTCATTATGTTGGTCTCCCCCAACTGATGGGGACCCCATACAGCACACTATGACAAAATCATCACTCACACATTCTCTAGAAGACTGTCCTAGGTGCAGCCTGTCCCAAACGTGCCCCCAATCAACACCTTAAACCAGTAATACTTCCTTGTCATATTGCCAATAGAATTTTCTCAACATTGTAATTTCACCCATGTACCCACCTATCCCCAGTGTTCAGCTCTTCCCTCCCACAACCCTCCTCCCAGTTCCTTGGACCATCCAATACATACTACCCACCCTATTCCCTTGTCAAGCTTGCACCACCCAATTCAATAGTATCCCTATACTCCTGTCATATCTCTTCACTGCAGAACTACTCACTTCCACCTTATCATAGATCTTGCCAGTATGGGCATTGGCTCACAACATTCTCCCTTCCTATTTCCTGTAAATCTATCTTCCAGACTCTAGCTCTCAAGTCAGCTCTATTTGTTTAATTCATATCAAAGAGGTCATGTAATATTTGTCCTTCAATGCCTGGCTTGCTTCACTCAACATGAGGTCCTCAATATTCATCCATGTTTTCCTTTGTGTTTGTACTGTATTCCTTCTTAAAGTTGAGTAGTATTCCATTGTATGTATATACAACATTTTGTTTATCCATTCATCTCTTCATGGGCATTTGGATTGATTCTGACTTTTGGCTATAGTGAATAATGCCGCTATGAATATTGGTGTGCATATATCTGTTTACATCCTTGCTTTCAGTTCCTCTGGGTATATACCCAGCAGTGGAATGGCTGAGTCACATGGCAGATGTGTATTTAGTTTTTTGAGGAACCGCCAAACTCTTCTCCACAATGGCTGCACCATTCTACATTACCACCAGCAGTGGATGAGGGTTCCCATTCTTCCACATCTTCTCCAACAGTTGTAGTCCTCTGTTTTTTAAATGGCCACCAGTCTCATGGGTGTAAGTTTGTATCTCATTGTAGTTTTGATTTGCACTTCCCTAATACCTAATGATGTTGAGCATCTTTTCATGTGTCTTTTAGCCATTTGTATGTCTTCTTTGGAGAGGTGTCTTGTGGGCATGAGAACTGTGGTACAAAGAAGAGTGTCTATGTATTTTTGTGTGTGTGCTATAATCTTTCATTTTGAATTTTCAGAAGCTGGAGTCACCAAAATGAGATGCCTTGGAGGAATTTGAGCCCAAAATAGGTATGGACACTTATTCTTTGTAACAGATAAAACTCTAAATATAATCCAAATTTTGGTTAACCTCCATAGGATAAAAAATATGCTAAAATATTTTGGCATTTTTTCTATCTGTATAAAATTAAGTTCATATTAATTTTCAACCAAAATATGTATAAAAATTTCTAAGTGTCCCATGATTTTTTCATGTCATTCCCTTCAATGTGAAATTGTAGAAGCAAATCTCTTCCTTAAACAGAGGAAGATTTTGCAAATGAGATCCAGAATATTAAGAGGTCATACAGTAATTCAGCTTAATAAATAACATTGGGCTTTTAAATTAAGATTCACTGAAAAATTTCTAGAACCTTGTTCTATGAGGAGTAACAAAAATATCACATATTTACAGATTATAAGACATTTTAATTGCCAGATTTATCACAAACATTGCGGTTATTTACCAGATGTCACTACCCAGAGTTGGTTGAAGCATAGGTCTCATTGTAACATTAATGGCAAAATTTATGGAAACCAGGTGAGTTTATATGATACCATCAAACAGTTTGAAGGGATGTATTAATTAGGATAAGTAATAGGATACTGAGGTAATAGATGCAGATCATTATTGCCTTAATGATCTATTTCTTACACATGCAAGGCTGAGTTGAAGTGCCTGTGATCCTCTGATGCAGATGTCTGGCACTTTCGGGTTTGGTGTTTCAAGTTTCTTTGTTCTTTAGGACACTTCCATTTCCACATGTCTTCCCATGACAGGGGCACAGAGGACTGGAAAGCCAAGCAAACACAGCTTCCTCTTAGATTTCATGGGTTGAAGCAAGTCAGAGAGTCATTTCTAAGTTTAAGTGGTCAGAGTTTGCAAAAGTGTCTCCAAATTTGATCACATGTGGGTATCAGTGAATGGTGTAACATCTATCACATGGACATAAAAGAGGAATCAGCTGAAGATGTCTTCTGAAAATTGGAGGGATTATGTTTTACTTGTGAAGTTGAGGTTCAGTTATAGTTCCTTTTCAAGGCAGGTATATGGAAAAGATGCTTTTGGAGAAACCTAAGAAAACTTCAGGGAAGGAAAAATTGTAAGAAATGCAAATATTTGGAATATTACCTATCTAATTGAAGGGGTAAACATATGGTTGCCTTTTTCTGCATCTCTTCTTCTTTTCCCTTTATTTTTTTAACTCTCTATTCATATTCCACATGTCTAGATAATTTTTTTACTTTGTATCATTTTTCCTTTCCATCTTTTAAATATTTATATCTTCAGTAATGGATTGGTTGCTGATGGTACAGCTTAGCTGTAGTAACTGTCACTTGTCACCTGCAGCCTTATCCTTATCCTCATCCTGAGGCAGTCTTGATGAGTCTTAATGAGCATAAGAACAGACTAATCTCCAAAATGTGGAATTTTGATTATTGTTTTCTTAGATATAGGCTGAAAGTGCAGTGTGCCCCAGGTAGCAATGTGCTCATTGACCTGAAAAAGAAAAAGAGGTCTGATTAGAAAGAAATACAGCATTGCATTATTCATATTGAGAAACAGGTAAAAGAACTGCAAAGTTCAATGGAAATATTGTTTCTTCCAAGCTCTTAGAGAAGCTATGAAATGACATAATGAGTCCTTCTTTGATGAGCTACTGTTATTTTACACATGATGCTTCAGATACCCTTTTGCTAAGCCAAATTATGATAGTGTCACATGCCTAATTAGCATTCACTTCTCCTAATCCCCCCTTAGAAACTGAAACTAATCTTAGGAATGACTCACAGTCAGAACCTTTTAAAAGGAAACCACACCTTAAAATTATTTTTCCCTCCACCCAACTTTTGAGAGTCATTCCATGGATCTTATGGAGTGTTGTCACTTACTGAATTGGGTCAAAAAATCTGATTTGCTCAAACTGTGGGATTGTCTTGTAGATGGCTGATGAGGCTTTAATCTTATCATGACCACTAATATTGTATTGGCTCAGTTATAGAGGGCCTATGCTTCCTTTCTCTTTTTGATATTCTGTTTTTTCATTCGGTTATCATTAATGAAATGTGCCTACTGTAAATATCACTCTCAGCCTATTCTTCATGGTTTTGGAACCCACATCTGTGTAGAGCTTCATGAGCTTTAATTTAGTGAAGACAGGAACATATCTGCTTTATTATCACAGGGACTTGAGAATCTACTGCTACCATGTGTTAGGAATCATATTTGGTCAGTTAAAAAAATTCTTGCCTGCTGGAATCAGGCTTATTTGGAAGTGTCTTATGTGACTCTATTTCTGAATGACTGCTTCTTAATGAACACATTTATAATTTCACATCCTCTCTACTCCAATGACCATTGCAACAAGCAATCATAATTCAAGGACAAACTCACATGAATTGTGATTTAAATATGCATTTTCTCTCTATTCTGATTCCACCTCTTTTACCTGATTCTTGTTCATCCGTATATTCATAGGTTAAGCCTCACATCTCTTGAATATTTCTTCGATGTCTTACAGTAGGGTTGGGTTTTCCCACATGTCTTTTTATAAAATCCTATAAGTTCTTCTGTGAACATTAATCACATGATTTTTACTATTATATTATCCCACTTCTAGTACATAAATATGACACAGACTTGTTTCGCAGTGCTCCTCCATGTTAAATACAACTATAAAACCTGGAAATAATGTAACAGGCACTCAAAATAGAACTCTGAACTTTGGGAAGTGAAAGGAGAAAATGTTTAGGACCTAAGGATTGGAGGAACAACAGAGGAGCAGGGAATCTTATGTCTCCCCAGTGAACACAAAAGAATAACCTAGGTCTGACATTTCTTGATCCACAACCTAACAAAAGAATGCTGCATATGTTAGCTCATTTTTCTCCAGGATTGAATGGGATCCCACTAACACACCATGTAAACAAATACTCCTGACAAGTGCAATGAATTTCAGTTCTATTGTTAAGTAACCTGTGGGAATGTTATCCTTCCAAGCCAAGCCTGAGACATCCCTCTTCCCCCACACCTGCACACACCAAAAGATATCAGGAATTCCAGGAAGAACTGACAAGAGTGTCATTGTCTCAAATTTGGTCCAATCTGGGAAACATCCTCAGCACCATGACCCAATGAAGACACCTGGCAGTCTTGCCTGGGAATATCTCTACCATCTCCTCAAACAGCACCTGGAGAAACCAGTGGGAGCCCAATGGCACAAGATAAATGAAGCAGACCAAAACAACACCATAAAGATTCTAAAAATTAAACTATCATTAGAACCACAGCCCACAAATGTAGGCTAGGAACTTTGTGAAAAACCTTAACAGAGTGGCTGTATGCTAAAATACAATGAATAAATAAAGAATTAGGACCCAGACACTCCTAACATAATTGACAAATGTCTAAGGAAAAATGGAAAAACTCCTCTCTTACTAAGAACCTTGGTAAATCACAACTTAAATGAAAAAGCCCAGCCCAATGACGTCAACACCAAAATGAATGAATATGGGAATTATCAAGCAGGGATTTAAAAATATCCATAAAAAATTACATTGACTACATGCTTCCATGAAACCAATGAAAAAGTAGAATTTGCCACAAAGAAACAGATATTATATAGGAGAACATATGGAGAAATTAAGAAGTGAAAAATATAATGGCAATACTAGAAAAGAAAAAACACTTTGAATGGTAGAGTGGATGGAAAATGAGATAGAATCAATGAACTTGAGGACACATAGGTAGAATTTACCCAAGATGAACAATAGAGACAAATAAATTGGAAAAAAGAGAGCAGTCTCCAGGACCAGTTTAATAATAACAAAAGATTCAAAATTCATGCCATCAGATTCCCAGAATTAGAGAAAAAAGAGTGGGTCTGACAATTACTTGAAGTCAAAGTGCCTGAACTCCCAAAATTTAGTGAAAGACACTAACGTACATATTAAAGAACTGAGTGAAATTCAATCAGGGTAAATCATAAAATCCACACTAAGGACAAATAAAAAATCTTGAAAGCAGTGTAAAGTAAAAACAGTGGATGTTTCTTCTGAAACCATGGTAACCAGAAGTAAGCAGCATATTTTTGAAGTGATGAAAGAAAATTTTTTCAACAGCTAATTTTACAAGTGACATTATCCTTCAGAAATGAAAAAGAAGAAAGACTTTTAGATGAAAGAAAACTAAAGCGGTTTGTCACTATCAGACCCACTCTTAAAGATTGTCTAAAAGAAACTTTTCAAACAGAATGGAAATGATAAAAGACAGAATTTTGTAGAATAAGGAAGGAAGAACAATAGATAGAATAGGTATAGTGTTAATACAATAGAGGACCTTTTCCTCAAAAGTTTTATAAATAATAATTAATGATTAAAAAAATTTTTTAAAATATAAAACCATCTGATATATGAATCAATGATATTTAAAACATAGGGTAGTAAAGTAACTTAAGTGGAAGTAAGTTTTACATATAACATAGATCTTACATAGCAATCATTATTTTCAATATAAATGGTCTAAATATGCAAATTAAAGTAAAAAAATTGTCAGAATGGATAATAAAACAACAAGCTGTTTAAAAGAAACTCATTTAAAATTAAATGACAATGATAAGTTGCATTTAAAAAGATGGAAAAAGATATATCATTTAATTATTTGAAAAAGAAACAAGAAGGCATATATTAATATCTGACAAAGTGGGTTTCAAGGCAAATAAAGCTAGTAGAGACAAAGGTATTATATAGTGATAAAATGGTCAACCTATATGGAAAACCTAACTATCCTCAATGTTTATATGCCAAACAACAGAGCCCCAAAACACAATTGGCAAAAACTGGCACCTCTGGAAGTTAATATAGACAAAACTACATTTACTGTTGAGGACTTATAATTCTTAACCCCAGCAATTGGATTGAACTACAAGCAGAAAATCAAAAAAGGATATAAAAAATCTGAGCACCCCAATCAAAAAGAGAATCTAATTGAAATTTATTGAACATTCCACCAAACAACAGAATTCACATAATTCTCAATACCATTCAACATTCAGAAAATAGAGCATTACCTGGGTCATTAAACAAAGATGAATAATTTTAAAATATTTCAAATAATTCTGAGTGTGTGCTATGATAATAATGGAATCAAACTGGATATCAATAATGGAAAGACAAGAGGAAAAACTTTAAACATGTGGAAATTTCTAAAGAATACAAGGACCAAAGAGGAATTTTCAAAAAATAATTCTGTGAGAATAAAACTCTCAATGCAGAATTTAAAATCCAACTAAAGTTTCATTTGGAAGTGAGGATAAAAAAAGGCATTTTGAATTACATAGCCAAAATTTTTAAAATCCCTACTGAAATAAATTGTTATGGAAATATTTCAGGATGAAAGAAATCAAACCCAGAAGAAATGAGCGGCATACAAGAAAGCAATTGTGATCAATGAAATTTGTTTTTTGAGAAGAATTTTAAAGATATAACTATAAGAAAAGAAACAATAATAAAATAATAGGAATACAAACTAGTTTGATGTGCAAAAAGTAAAATGTGGAAAACACTGATTAATTATGGAAACTTGAAAAATTTTGTTCCAGCTCCTTTTAGAAACCTCACTTAAGTTACAGTGAAGAGCTTGCTTTGTTTTTGGTTTCAAAGTACAAATACACAAGGACCAACTGTTTGGGGGAAAAGTAATAGTAATAAAGTTTTGGAAGATGGAAAACAGAAGCATAATCCGTATTTGATTTACTCTACCTTAAGCAGCAGACTATTAATTTGTGAATGAGGGAAGTTTAGACACATGTTTAATCATGCTGGAAAACCACTCCAAAAGATGTAAATTGGAGTTACAATTGCCTCTGAACATGAGGCTCAAATATATCTGTCAACAGAAAGCTTGGCTGAAAGTCTGAATGGAAAACTTAGACCCCAGATCTTCTTGTCCACTACATACAGCTAGACAACCGCTTCACCCATATTAGGCAAAGTAATAGAAGTTTCCTTTAAGGAGATGTTGAACCCAGAAAAGTCCCTGTACTTAGGAAATTTAGAATAGCAGCATGTGTAAATTAAAACAAAACAAAACAAATAAAACTGTACCAGACAGTGTGGCACAAGCAAGGATGGGTTAATTCATAGGTACCTTGGAAGGAGTGAGTGAGTAGATGTCAACTCTGATGAAACAAAGGACAGTGAGCTTTTTATGGATTGGGGGTGGATTAAGTTGCAAAACATGGGAAGATAGGAAAAGGGAATGACCACCAGGAAGGGTGAGTCATTTACTGAGGTTGCAATTAGGATCACTTGGTTCTGAATGATTTCCTTTGAGGTTTTAGGGGCCATCAGGAGTCCAAAAAGACCAGGAGAAAGGAAGAGGGAAGATAAAATACCTAGTTAGTGGCTTAAACAGTATGGCCTGTGAAATTAGCTAATGCTCGCTCTACTGTCTGTAACTGGGAAGCAGTGGACTATAAGAGACTGAACTGCATCTATCTATAATGTCCAACAGACTCACATTTCAACTTTCACTCCTAAAAAAAAAAACCTGGGAAAATTTCATTAATCTTTTTTTAAATTTAATATAAATTTATAGCAAAAAAGTGAAAGTAACCTGATCTTTAGAAACACAGCTGAAACAATTAGGAGTGATGAGAGAAAATAATTTAGTTCATTTTCTGTTTTTGCAGTTTTTCACTAGTCTCATGATAATGGAAGCTACAGTTGTTTTGAAGGGACAGAGAAGCTGCTAGATGTTTGATTCTCCTGGCAGCAGCACAGTTCAAACTAAGGATCTGGGGATCTTTGCACCATCCCAAGTTCAGAGTGGCACATTCTTTTGAAAGTTGTGCAATGTTCAATCATAAGTGTGACAAAAACTGACAAGCAGGAAACTTATGTACTCAGTGAGAATAGCATGCTTGTCTCCAATAGATATTTCATTTTGAAGACATGTGGTACCATCCTTTTACTGAAAGCACTGGTTCCTCTGTTGGAGCTTGCTAGGGATTAGAGTGGTTTGACTAAATTAAAAGCTTCTTTTATTCCCTTAAGATATTTTTTAATATATTTTACTCTCCCCACCCCTCTTTGTTTTGTACTTGCTGTGTCTGTTTATCTTCTTTGTTTCTTTAGGAGGCATGGGAAACTGAAACTGGGACCTCCATTAGGGGAGGGAGTTGCCTAATTGCCTAAGCCACCTCCATTCCCCACTTTGTTGTGTCTCTCATTATGTTTTTCTTCTTGTGTCTCTTGTTGCATCATCTTGTCATGCTTGCCCATTGTACCAGCTTGCCATCCTGCTCATCCTCTTTAGGAGGGACCAGGAACCTATACTCCCTGCTTTGTTTTGTCTCTCATTATGTTTTTTCTTCTTATGTCTTTTGTTGCATTATCTTGTTTTGTCAGCTTGCCATACCTGCCTGTCACACCAGCTTGCTGTCTTCTTTAGGAGTCACAGGGAACTGAACCATGGACCTCCCCTGTGGTAGGCAGGAGCCCAATCACTTGAGCCACATCTGCTTCTCTATTCTCTTAAGAGTTTTATGAGTTTTATGAAGGCTTTTTACCAAGGATACCCATGCTGGAATTTCTAGGAAAATATATAGTTTCTTAATATAATTTTCCCAAATGGAACAGCATATTGTCTGGAACAGATGAATTCTGACTGTTGGTACTTGTACACCCTAGATTTCTGAGAGTCATATAATCAGTCAACCAGATGATCCCTGGAAATTGTGATGAGTGGGCTTGACCAAGCAGTTATGGGTCAGATCTACATGCGAGATGGTGTTACTGCAAAGGATGTCACTTGTGAGATTGAAATTCATGACCTGATACCAGGTTCTGTCATTGACACTGCATGTGTTCATTTCTTCTGGGTATTTAATGAATGGAATGAAATTGGATGGAACTTTTTGGACTATTCATGTCACTCCAGAACTAGAAATTTCTTAGGTTAGCTTTGAAACAAACTTAAGTTAAACCCCCTTTGATAACCTTATCAGGAAAGTTGTGAAAGTCTTCAAGCCACAAAAATTAGTGACAAACTTTTCTGTAAATCAAAGTTCTAAATTTTGCACAGTGCTTTCTTCACTTCTGAAGATTGAAGATTTCACATGTCTTGATTTCTGCAGTGCTATGTTCAATGATTACAACTTTGTTTTTATGAGCTTTGCTAAGAATCACTAACAACAGCAGAATTGATTAAGGAAAATGAAAAAAAATAAAAGAACATAGAAGAAGATGCTTTTGGATTTCTAAATATTGATCCTTGGTGTCATGTATTCCATAACCATCACCTTATAGTTGCAGGAAGCCCGACTTGTAATCATAGTATAATTACTTTGATTTGTTGTATGCATTATTATGTCAAGGAATTAGGTATCTTGAATGAATGGTCTCTTCTGTGTTTAGATATTCCTTGCCACTCTTGTTGTGAAGTTGAAGCTTAGGTAGAAACATTCCTTTCAATGTATCGAAACATTTCACTTGTGAAAACAATTCAATTTGATTTCTGCATAGTGCAATATTTCTCCAAGTATCATCTAAAATTTTACATGGACAAAATTTTCATTCTCATTATGTGTTGAACTTAGCCTAACCATCTTGGACTTTTCTATTCAATTATTTCCTAAATTTTACATCCAGTTACCTCCAGTTTCTGGAACATATTCTCTATTAATGTTATTGAAAGCAATTTCTACTTCATACAGATGTATTTTGCAATAGCAAATAAAGATTTGCTTTCATTGTTCAAGTCCTCTTAAGAAAATGACTGAATTATCCTTTTTGTGAATTATTTTAACATCATTGCTCCCTCCATTTGTAGTCCTTACCATGGGGTTGCTCCCCTCAGGCCCTCATGGAAAGCAATTCTCTTACACTGAGGGTTTGTACTAAATCTTATGCCACAGAGGGGAAAGGGGAGTGGTCTCTGGTCCCAATTTTCTTTTAAGATGAAGTGATTTTGGATTCCTTTTTTAATGGCAGAGGGTGAAAAAATGAATTAGAGTGTTGTACCTTGAAAATACAGTGCATGGACAGAACCGTATGGTTATCTTAAACCATACTGTGATCCCGAGTAAAGTAGTAAATGAGGTTAGCACATTATCAGCACCATACATTTAGGAACTTACTAAAAGTATAAATGGTGTTCATCACAAAATTTATTTGGGAGATTTAGCTTAAAGTGTGTATTGGCTTCAGTAATTTAAGTCAGCTTGGATCATTCAGTTCAATTTTTACTTTAGCAACAGTTTCCATTAATTTCCATAAAGAATACACTGAAAGTTACAGTTCAAAGTAGAAAAAATATGTTTTCTAAACTATTTTGTGGCTTAAAGTCAGTTATTTTGTGATTTTTTAAAGAAAATATATTTTTATTGGAGAAGTTTTGCACTTACAAATAATCATGCACATTCTGGAATTATCCTACAACACCCCTCCACCAACACACTACATTGTTGTAGAAAATTTGTTACAAATTATGAGATAATAACATCAGACTATTACCACTAACTATGTTCTATAGCATATATTTGGTATGTTTTTTCCCTAACCTCCTATTATTAACACAGTACATCTTTGATATTGATGCAAGAATATTATATTTTTGCTGTTGACAATAGTCCATATGTTAAATTAATTGTATTTTTCCATTCTTCTCCGTATTCTTACTACCTTGCAATAATGATGTACATTTGTTCTAGTTCATAAAAGGACATCCTTATATTTGTATAATTAACCACAATTCTCATCCACTTCTGGATTCACTATGTTATTCAGTCCCTAGATTATTCTCTAGCTTTTTAATTAATATTTACAGACATAGATTATCCTTTTAAGCCACAATCCCATTTATAAATCAGCTACATTAGTTCTACTCATTATAATATGTTATGATAAATTCTACACACTTCCATCTTTTTAAAATCAAGTTAATTGAAACCTCTATATACATTAAAATTATGCATTTATTCTTTTTATTTAGTTCATATTACTGAGGTGATGCAATATATTTCCTTTTGTGTCTGGGTTATTTCATTTAGCATAATGTCTTCAAGGTTCATCCATGTAATCATGTGTGTCCCAATTTTATTTCTTCTTACAGCAGCATAGTATTCCATTGTATGTAGAGAAATGTCTATTTAAGTCTTTTGTCCATTTTTAAAATAGGATTGTTTGATCTTTTATTGTTGAGCTGTATGATCCTTTTATATACCATGGAATTCAAATCCATATTAGTTATATATTTTCCAAATAATGCTCCCATTGAATATGGTAATTTTCCCTTTCTTGACAAAGTCCTTTGAAGCTCACAGTTGTTTTAGTTTGATGAGGTCTCATTTATACATATGGTCTTCTTTCGCATATATTCAGTGTAAGATTTAAGAATCCACTACCTAATACTAAGTCTCAGAGATGTTTCTCGAAAATTTCTTCTATGAACTTTACGGTTACAGCTTTATATTTAGGTCTTTGATCCATTTTGAGTCAATTTTTTTGAAAAATATGAAATGGGGTCCTCTTTCTTTCTTTTGGATATGGATATCCAGTTCTCCCAAAACAATTTTTTTTATAGAGAGTTCTGTGCCAGCTGAGTGGGCTTGACAGCCTTGTCAAAAATCACTGGACCATACATGCTTAATGGCAAAGCCCCAGGGTGTGTATATCCATTGCAGTTGATGTGCCATACTAATGAAGGATGTTTATGTGGGAGGTTGTGGGAGGTGAGGGTGGTGGGGCATATGGGAATCCCTATAATTTTTGTGTAACATCTATGTAATCTAAGTATCATATCATCTGCGAATAATGAAAGTTTTCCTTCTTTGGTTTCTTTTATCAATGTTTGTAGTTTTCTGAATACATATCCTTTATGTCCTTGGTTAAGTTTATTCCTAAATATTTAATTGTTTTAGTTTCAATTATGAATGGATTCTTTTTCTGATTTCCTCCTCATATAGTACATCAGTAGTGTATTGATATGTTTTTAATTTTTATGTATTAATCTTGTGTATCCCACCATTTTGCTGAACTTGCCTGTTAGTTCTAGTAGTTTTGTTGTGTTTTTTCAGGAGATTATAGATATACAATTATATCATTGGCAAATAGTGAAAGGTTTACTTCTTCCTTTCATTTTGGATGCCTTTTATTTCTTTTTCTTGACTGGTTGTTCTACCTTGATTTGTTCCCAATTTCAATGGGAAATTTTTAGTCTTTCAACAATGAGTACAATACTAGCTGTGTGTTTTTCATATATGGCCTTTATCATGTTGAGAATATTTCCTTCAATTCCTATCTTTTGTATTATTATTAACAAGAAAGAATGCTGTTTTCTCAAGTGGCTTTTCTTCATCAATATATAAGATCATGCAGATTTTCTTCCTTGATTTGTTAATGTGGTGAA